>JADDOH010006014.1:0-12041 GCA_016648135.1 Agrypnia vestita | reverse complement strand
AAATAATCGCATCCTAAGGCCACGCAATTGTTTTAACGTTTCTTTCTTTTGCAAGAAGCAGTATTCAAAGTCATTCTTTATGAGATTGTTTAGAGCACGCGCTGTATTACATTGAGGCATAATACAGAGGCATGGAGGCGACAAATTACTATAAACTGAATTATTAAGTTTATATAGTAAAAAAATACAATGATTCTTTTTATAAATCTGAATATATTAAAATTGCTAAAGAGAGTTGTCAAATATGAATTTCATAACTATTTAGAAGGTTACTCGGCGTTGTAATAATGAGTTATATAATTTAACAAATTGTGATAGAATAAATTAATGATTAACATTGTTTTTATTTAGTCAGTAGTGCCAGTAGTACGATTGTTGTTCGACCATTAAATAAATATACATATTTGTAGTTTGTTATATTCAACAATAAACAATTCATGCATACTATAATTCGAATCGAGGCTTCTGAATTTGTCAAGAAAAAATATTTGAAATTGTTTAAAATACCTTCTGAATTCTCAGTCTATTAATCTACAATTTGATAAAGTAATAATGATTTAATATTTTTTAACATAGAATATGTTTAAGGGCTGGCATTCTATGCATGCGTTAGATTTGAATTTAAATTTATTGTCATGTAAGACTTCACATGCAGAATCTTAAAATTAAACAATGCTCGACGATTTCCTGATGAATGTGTGTTTTTACTAGTAGGTACGTAAGTTACAGAATCAATAAATATTAGATATATTTAAAAAAGAAAAAGAAGCATCCAAAACCTTCCAGAATATACGCTCATGGGCACGGCAATGGGGGGTAGGACGTAGCTATAGTACACTTTTTCGGTTCAAATCCAAGTTAAAACTGCGATCAGCGAGCGACATCATACGGATCGATATTTATAATCACTATTATCAAGTGATAATTATGGCTGCAAACAATCTAGTGTTATTTTTATTATTGTTGACTTTTTAACTTGTTGTTGTTAAATTGTTAACTTATTCAAATAAATTTACAAACCCTTAATTAATAAACCAACAATTAAACAAATTTACTTGAAATTCATAGCAGAACATACGTGGTAATATTTTTAATGATCGTCAATTTTTATCACTCTCTGAAACAGTGTTTCCGCGAATTGCTTCTTAAAACTATGAGAGTATGATGCTTAAGAAAAGTTGTGAATTTTCGCAGAATTAATAATAATATACTAAAGGACGAGAATAAAGGACTTGTAATAAATTTCGTGTTATATTGTAATAAATTTCTTGAGAGTTTTTCTCGAATTTAGACAAGAATTTCTAACATTATCAGCGGGATGGGTTTCTAAGAATTCCATTCACGCTTGAAAAGCTCGAGTTAATAAAATATTGAGTGTGCGTTTATATATTTATGGCCGATGTTAAAGTTCAATGGAACTGTGAAATACTTTACAGGGAATTCTCTTGTATGAAAATCATTTATTTCACGCACACCACATCACTGTCGCATTTTACTACTTAAAGTAAAAATAGTTGTAAAAGAACAGAATAAATCTACATTACGCTTTAGAGCTATTTTACCTGACAAAAAACATTTGTTTTTAGGTGGTTAAATGATATTTCTGTGCTTAAATTGGAAACTCTGCAGAAAGAAATTCGTTGTTGCCGATTCATAATAGAGATGTGCCGAATACTATGAAATCTGTATTCGTGAATACGAAAACTAATAATGCCTGTGGCCGCGCGCTTAACTTGTCAAACGTGGATACTTATTTATTTTCACGTAAAGTTTCTATGACGAATTTTAAGACATCTGTCAAATGTAATTGCATTTGTCAAGACATGATTGTCAAGATAAAGTAAACCAAAAAGAATAGACGCGATAGATTTATTGACTTGTGACTACACATTAGCTTCAATCAAATGCATTTAAGTGTCCGATTTTTGTAACTTACGTAAAAAGTACCTTTCTGTACAATTAAATACTGTAATTGGTTGTTCCTATGGTCTAATTGTGAAAAAGTTCACAAGTTTGATTTGGAAGTACTTCACTGTAAAAGATTTTTTGACCTTTCAAAGAATGAAAACAGCACTACAGCTATATTATTTGCTTATAAATAGAGATATTTATTTTACTTAGAAAAAAAAATATTCGAAAACTTTCTTCATTCAGTATTTTCATAGGTAGGTAGGTGTGTTCTAAGATCACAGTTACTGGATTTTATACCCAAAGTATTAATTCTACCCTATGCTGTTGAATAAATTGATCATTCCTCACTGTAAGCCAAGTTATCAAGCCTATGTCCAATGGTCCAATGGTGGATCATTATTACTTCCTCGCATAATATGCTTCTAATAGATACACTCTTAGCTTATCTATGTATAATATATGTAGGAATAGTGTAAATCTATTGAGTGTAGCTGATTGGGAATATACTATTTACAAGCACAGGCGCTTATTTTCTGTAGCGTATTTGAGAACAAGCTTAATTTTCTTTATTTATAAAACGAAGCTCTTCCGGAAATGTATCAGGATATCATAAAAGCTCGGAGGTGTTACGAAACTCATATGTGAACCGCCTGCTCTTCTGTTATTTGTGTAGCACGGCTCCGACAATAAACGCCCCATAACCCGGGCCGTAACTTTTCCCGAATAATTGGCATGTATGGCTGTGGTCCGCTCGGCATACTATTATTGCACGCCAGACATTCGGCTAGCCGACTTGAATAATTAATACAAAAATACGTGAAATGTGAATTTGAAAGGTTTTTCATGGAATCGCTTGTTCGAAATGATTAGCATTGAGCAAAAAATGCACCAGCTGTGAGTTATGCGCTCCTGGCGTGCAATGTTTCATTAAGTTATTCGATAATTTCACTATTTTTCTGTCAGCATGCATTTTTGGGTGAGTAAAAACAAAAAATCTATGCATGACGGATTAAACAATATGCTCTTTTGTTGTATTATTTTAAATAAAGTTTTCTAGGAGGTTTTTACAAAATATATTAATTTATATTATAAAATTCCATCTCTGGCGTGTTACGCTAGATACCTGGGTATAATTTACCCAAAAAACAACACATATCTAAGTGATATTTAAACAGTAAATAATTTCCCAGACAAGTTATTAAATAAAATATTTCATTAAATTGAGCGTTGTTTCGTCGACAGGGTAAAAGTTATTGATTAACACAACTTTATTTAAAACACCAAGTTCTAATCCATTATACAATTAAATAACATTTAAGCCCAAGCGCTTTCGATGGAGACAAACATTATCCTCAGAGACAGAGAGGCAAGCTCTAATATTGTTACTTACTTAAAAAATGTTTTTTTTAAATGTTCAAATATCAACTGAATTTTCTTGGTTACGTAGTAATGGATAATTTGTTATCATAATCAAAATTAGTATTAATACTACACAAGACAAATCCGGTATGTATGTCTATCATACGATGTTTTTCCTGGAAAATCCTACGCTTAAGATTTCACATTTAACTGTCACCTGTTATTTATGCTTTTTTCTGTATTTATTGATTCTGCTGATAGATTTTATTCTAACTCATCTTCTTCTTCTTCTTCATGTAAAATTGTATATCTAAAACCTTGTCTAGTCATCGAGTATTTAAAATACTAGTTTGTATATAATAGTGAATTTTTTAAGTTGTAACCATTTACATACATATATTTGTTGAGAAGCGATTTTTTTGCTTCGGAATGAAGAAAGGATGGTGAAGACGATATGAATAGGGGCGTCCGCGATAGACCTGGCACGATCAGATACTACAAGTTTTAGGGGATGGCCCTGTTAAAAGCCTCAACAACCGTATAACACGTAGAAAAAGATGTATGAGTGTAGCCGAAGCAAAATTGTTGTACCAAGATAGAATAATATAGTATTCTATCCTACCTGCCTACCCCTGCGAGAAAATGGCCTGATGGTTAATTAGAATTTTAATAGTTGAAAAATATATAATTCAGATATTTCCATTGCTCAATGATTTCTTTATTTTTTTCTTACGAAATATCTCCTGTTTTCCTATCCACAAAATTTTATATATAAATATGTATTTTAAGATAAAATTAAAAAGATCAGAATTCAACAAAAGATTTTTCTGATAACTGTATTACAATCTTTGGAATAGTTCATAAGAAAGCAAACTATACAGAAATTCAACAAACTATCCATTCAACTACTAGTTAATGTTATCAATTTAAACTCTAGCTAGTATGCAACTATCAGAATCCAGCTTCATTATACAAAAATTTTATTATTAAGGGACAGTGAAATCAGGGAAAACTATCAACATTTTTATAAAATATTTATACGAAGGGGAAAATGATAATGACTCGGATGAGCCTCCCTATGAAAACAAGTCGACAAGCGAGTATTTACTTAGAAACCCCTCGTCGTGTAATTGCCTATTTGTATTACGGTAAAAGAAAGAATATTAATAATACATCTCCCCTAATTTTTACCGATGTCAAAAAAATGTTTTGTCCTTAAAATGTTTGCTTAATACAGATTATGAGAAGAATGTAAATATTTTATTAGGCTTTTAATCTGACTTATGGATTTTGTGGTAAAAAAACGGATGAGTAGGTACAGTTCTTCCAATGTTATCAAAATATACCAACGTAACAATGTGTAAAATTATACGCATTAAACCTTTAAAGACAACCGGCTAATGTGAATTTTTTGTACTGTGATGCAATAAAGTTATAAAAAATTCATTAACTTACTTACTGAGGTTAATTACAAACTTATATGAGCATTTTCAAATTAAACGTATATTCATTTCAAAATGTAAATTTATATGATGTAGAGAATATTTTCAGATTTAATATAATTTTATGAATTGTTTAATCTTAGCGCCACCTGTCGTGTATTGAACAACGGTTTTTGGGATTCATTGTAAAATATAAATGAATAAATACATAATAATATATAAATTAAAATAAAATATGATAGCTTAAAATGGAAGAACAGGTACACTCGTATTTTATTTATATAGCGGAACGTTTGTTTGTCTGAAGTAGCAAAAACTTTTCAAAAATACATTCTGGTGTCGAGATTTTACACAGCTTTTTCAACGTAATGAATACATATATCTTTTAATTAAAATAAAATTAGGGTAATTAATCAAACGGTAGAAATACCCAGGGAAACTGGAACAGGTTGGACAGCTTTTGAAAAGATCAAGCATATTCTTAAAAACAAAGAAGTTCCCATGAATTTAAAAAGGAAATTCTTTGAACCATATATCCTCCCTTTGATTACGTATGGTCTAGAAACTATGACACTGACTGCTAATACCCAACATAAACTACAATATACACACCAGTCTGTGGAAAGACAAATGCTAGTCGAAAGCCTTAGAGACAAATTAGAAACGAAGAAATCAGACGCCAAAAAAAAATTTATTTTATGGACCGTGTTATGTCGCTTGACAATAATAATATCTAATTATATTTGGATAATTTATATAGCGCCGTTTTTGTTAGTACTCGAGACATGGAACTAACAGATGCTCAAAACAGAACTAATAGCTCAAAATTTTACAGGGGACAGTGGAACAAAAAGAGTGGAAGAATAAGTCGGCCTTAAAAAAGGTGAGTAGATGATGTTGCCCAATCGCCGGAAGGGGGTGGCTAAGAAATGCCCAAAAAAGAGAAGAATGGAAAAATATAAAAGAAACATTCATCCAGCAGTGGGGAGAGGGTTGAAAAAGAAGAAGGTTCAACTATATTATACTTTGAAATATTTAATTAATTGAAAACTAACTATCAAAAAGTAAATAGTCATATTTTTTGTTCCATATTTTTGAACAAAAAAGAAACGCTTAAATATAAAATATTTCGAAAAAAGGCCATTTGAAGAACACCCAGAGATGATAAAACGTTACATTTTTCTAATTTTTTTCATCATTATTTTCTCATTCTTTACACAACATTCGTCTCAATCACAACCATAATATATTTTTTCACGCACATTCTTCGATTGTTGTAGCTTTTAGAGGAATCATGTCCCACCAAGTGAGTTTCTTGCTTCATTTTCATCGACATTGGTAACAGAATTTCATCGATTTAGGTACCAGATTTATAGTGTGCCCCATCAACAAACAAATTAATAATGTTAGAAAATAAAATAAAATAACTTGTCAACTTTCATTGGATCCATCTACCATATAAAGTTGTTAACATATATATATATATATATATATATACATGTTACTATTAAATTCTTTGGGGATAACCCGCGTCAAAATCTGGTCCTCAGAAGGACCATTTGTCAACCAACGTTTCGCCTGAATCACAACAGGCATCTTCAGGGTGTCTTGTTAATAAATATCCGTCACGAGGAGCAGTGCGAGCACGTCCGTTCGTATCGGAAGCTTATTACCAAGTGAGGTCTGGTAAGTCAAAATCTAAATTTGGGTACTGTGGTCATTATTGGCCTTAATGATTTTTGGGAATTTCGTATTAAATATTGGGTGTTCCCGGCCGTTGCTGGCCTTAATGGCGTTTGTTTGGCTCCTTGTGATGCGCTTTGTACTCGATGTTGCTTCTATTGTGTCGGTGGTTATCTATATATTAATTAGTCCAACCAATGTCGTTTCTGCATACTGATAATTTCTGTTGCCAGTTTAAAAAAAAACATTTTAGAGTACATTAAAAAGATTAAAAAATATAGGAATACGAACAAACTGATATCAAAAAACATCCAAATCCAAATTATCGAAAATTAAAATATCGGAATTTATAGATTTTTTTAAATATTTTCGTGGAATCCGTGTATTCAAAACAGCCAACGTAATTGCAGTCAACGAATTTTTGTGCTGGTCATACCACAGAATGACGCTTTATGACATTGACAGTAAGTATACGTTTACGCTTTTCTTTTTATTGTTTTTGCATTAATCTTGCTTCAATAAACGTTCAAAACATTTATTTATTAAACATTTATTACGCTTTATATTTTATTTAAACTGCAAAGTGAACTTAACCTTAGATTAACGTCATAACGTCTCTCATATAACCTCAAAAGACTCACAGCGCGTGGCGCGAATGTCATTTTACGTGTCATTTTCTCCGTATTTATACATAAATATTATTATTTTTCAGAATTCCGATGGAAGACTCAACATCACAAACCGGCAATTTGATAATGCGATTCGAGTTCACAATATGAAAGAAGAAATGCCAGACGTAGACTGTCAAACATAACGAGGAATGTGAAAGAAGGAATGCTGACCAGCAGGAACGTAAAAATGCTAGGCAAAGAGTGTATGCTGAAGGAAGAAATGCGAAATCTTATTTTAAATGTGCAGTACAACTGTGCTAATGCATTTGCATCTTTCGGAGTGCAAATAACAGGTGTAGGCCCGTATTGTTTAAAAATTTCAGGTGAAGTACATCATAGAACGTCTAGAAGTTTGCAGAGTGATGGAGAGGTGCCGGCATATGCGCAACTATATGTTTACGATGCGGATGAAGCAGTCAGGGTACGTATGAGCCATCCGTCTAACCTTAGATTTCAACAAAATATAATGGAAACTATTGATAATGTCATCCGTCGTGTAAGTCCATATGCTCTCCAATACAAAAGGTTGAAAGAAGCGGTTGAGGAAGAAGAATCTATAGTTGCAGAGCACGGGGGCCAGATGCGGAATATTCAACTACTCTTTATGCGTTCTTCGTTAGATGACCAAAGAAGGTATAATGCTCCATCTAATAATAATGAAGTCCCCATTGTGTATGTAGCAGATTACGAAGGTAGGTTACCGCCAAACGTAGATGTTGCTGTTCACCCTAAGAATGTGGGAGGTCTCCAGCGTATTAATATGTTATCAAAACATCTAGATCCGATGGTTTTTCCATTGTTATTTCCATCAGGTGAATTTGGTTGGACTCTACAGCCTTAAATAATACAACATTAACTGCATGGTTTAAACGTAACCAACAAGATAATGAGGCATGTAATATTAAGTATCAGGATTTAACTAATTTCTATGTTTTTTCTAGCAATAAGCAGTGGAAGAAGAGGCAATGTGGCGGGGACAAGATTATTGGTCGCATGTCCCCCGTTTCTCCTAGAAATATAGAATTATACCATTTAAGACTTATTCTTTTACAAGTGACTGGCGCTACGTCCTTTGAATCTTTGCGGACTGCTAATGGTTGTCTACTTTCTACATTTCATGATGCAGTACGAGAATTAGGACTCATCGATGATATTGGAGAATGGCAGCGTTGCATGGCTGAAGCTTCAACGTATATGATGCCCAAAGCTCTTCGCGACCTATTTGTCTTATTAATGATTCATTGCCTCCCACCAGATCCGTTGCAGCTGTGGAACGATTTCAAAGATTTGATGTCAGAAGACTTTAGTCGTCAAGGTGCTACTGCAGAAATTGCACAAAATTGTTCCCTTTTGTATATTCAAAAGGCATTAATAAATGAAAATTCTTCTTGCACATCACAGGGTTTGCCGGGACCAGATTACAGCAATATTATAATGAAGTGGTTGATATTAATTTAGCATTAGAAAGTTCTTTAGGGTTAGAGATGGCTGGAAAACTCAATCGAGAACAACATTGTGCTTTCGACAGTATATTAAGTAAAAAATTTCAGATGTACCTGAAACAAAAAAATGTTTCATTATTGACGGTCCTGGTGGCACAGGTAAAACGTTCCTTTATAAGACTATTATACATACTTGAAGAGGAAGATCTAAGAAAGTTTTATCTGTTGCTTGGACAGGAATATCAGCAATTTTATTACCGGGTGGACGTACATGTCACATGGCTTTTAATTTACTTCTTGATTTATAGAATAACACAACATGCAGAGTGACATCCAAGAACCGTGCAATTATAAGTGCAACTGATGTTATCATCTGGGATGAAGCACCGATGGCGCCAGTTATAGCTTTAGATATAATTGAACGTACTCTGCGCGATATAATGGGTAATAATGATATTTTTGGCAATAAAGTAATCATTTTGGGCGGCAACTAGACAAATTCTACCAGTTTCTCGAAGGGCTTCTCGCGGTCAGTTAGTAGCGACATCTATTAAAAACAGCCAACATTGGAAAAATTTTACTTTTTTCAATTTGAAAACAAATGTCCCCGCTTTAGAAGGTGAAAATTCATTTACACAGTGGCTTTTAGATTTAGGCGATGGAAAGCTGCCTCCTGTGGAAGGAAAGTATGCGTCATCAGTGCTTATTCCAAATGAAAGTGTAAGTCAAAATGTTGTTCAAAGCATATATAATGAAGTACATTCTATAGCGGATGTTCCCCTAATGAGTAAACGAGCGATACTGTGTCCAAAGAATGAACATGCTCGATTGATTAACGAAGATGTACTCGGGCGTTTAGAAGGTCCAATCTTTACATTTTATTATGTGGATAGTATTAAAGATGATGGTCGTGAAATGGACTACAAAATGATATATTTTTAAAATACATTCATTTATCAATAATCATTAAACTTAAATGCTATGTAATTTATTAATAAATAAGACGCTGTAATTTTATCGATAAAAATAAATACAAAGAAGAATTTGACAGCTGTTTCATTTTTTGTATGTCACTGACAGCTACCATAGACAGTAAAACCTGATTTTTTCACTGAAATTTTGTCTGTCACTGACAGCTACCATAGACACCAACACCTGATTTTTTTCTCCTCAATGTTGATGAATTCATTATTTTTAAACCAGCCAAACTTAAAAACTCAGAGTTGACAGCATCACAATATTATACAGTAACTGTCAAGAAACAAAAAAAGAAATATTGCTTACTTCAAAATACGGCCAATTATCAAATTGTATTAACTTTGTAACAGTAAGGAAATCAATTGTGTTTGTTGCAGAGCAAACACAATTGGCCGCGGGACGACCGTCATTGGCCGCGAAGCGGCCACAATAGCAAAAATGGAAATTTTCCAGATACAATTGGCCGCGAAGCGGCTGACGTAGGCATAGGTAAACAATTGTGTTTGCTGCACAGCAAACACAATTGGCCGCGCAGCGGCCATGGCTGGCCGCGGAGCGGCCGTCATTGGCCGCGAGGCGGCCACAATAGCCGCCCGCAGGGCCTAGCAGTAAGCAATCGGCGAAGCCGATTGCTTTCCTGCTAGTCGGAATATAATTCATCAAAGCGTACCTACGTCACATGGTAAACTACGGTCGCCGAAAGGAGAGATCTTCGTACATCGACCCTACGCTACGCATCCCAATCGCATGCGCACAATTATGTTGCTGTCACGCTCCCTCGCTGTGCCTGTGCGAGCGTGACAGCAACACAACTGCTTTTTTCTGCTAAATTTCCTAAAACCTGATTTAACCCTTCCTTATCCCCACCCAATTCCTACTCGTCTCGTTATCATGCAGATAGTTTTGTTTCTGTAACACTGTATACCGGAAATATATTTCAATTGTTTAAGGTTGAGTTGAAATAAATTGCCAATTGGCAATAAATATACAAAAAGTGAATAAGTAAATAAGATTCTCTCTGGTAAATACGGAGACGAGGTAAATGTAAGCGTAATCAGTGTGATGTGGTGATGATATATTTTACGAAATGTCTCGAGTGTGTACGGATACTGTGTAATCAAAAAAATAATAATAATCAGAAAAATCGCCCACAATCACTAATCAATCTTCAACTAAGTAGGTGTATTGAAAAACTGTAATCAACCAATGCGATTTAATTTCTTTAACCTTCGTTTATAAGCATCATACAATAGATATACGCAATGCGTATTTTTAATGTTATCCTTCAAATATACAATAGATGATGGCATGTTTCATATAATTTATATTGCAGTACAGAAATCAAAGTCCAAATGACCTCATAATTATTTGCCAAATTCTCCTTCTTTCGGAGTTTTCTTATCGATTCAATTCGGGTTTCTTTTCGAACCGCACTCTTTACTGAAATAATTAACTAACTTAAACCAGAAAGTTTCCCGTCGTCCTCGTAGAATCGCTCAGTGTCGTTAAAAGCTCTTTCGAATTGGATACCTGTGCCAGATTTAGCTCAGAATAAGATCTTTTTGTTGAATTATACGTCAAGTGGAATGAAGATTTGATTATTTTTTGGAGCCAGTAATGAAATCATTAGGACGGAGGTAAGTAGAGCGCCATGCCCTTCAGTTCTTGAACACAACTCTCGCCACATTTATGCATCTTCTCATGTATGCTCGTTATTGTTATTTACCACGTTATTGTTAGTTTAGTTTGTGAACAATTTTAGCCTACTATTATGTGTAGTTTAGATGTAAGCCAAGTATTGTGAGAAATGCAAACGAGAGATGAGTGCTTGATGTGAGTGTTAGGTAGTAATTGTGGGAACTATGCCTATAGGTAGCGACAAGGCTAGCCACCTGTCATGCCGCAGTCCCCACGGTGGCGCAAAGAGGAGGATAGAATGCCGGATTGGTGTGTGGAATATTAGAGGAGGAATGGAAAGGAAGATGAATGAAATGTGTGAGAGCATGAGGAGTAAATGTTTAGATGTACTATGTATAAGTGAGAGTATGAAGAAAGGAAGTGGAGAGATGGAACACAATGGTCTGCTCGTATTGTGGTCGGGAGTCCCAGAGGCAGACCGAGCATGCCAGGGTGTTGCAACGCTGCTTTCTGAGCGAATGGTCGAATGTATGAAAGAATATGGGTTCATTAGTGCCAGGCTCATGTGGATCCGTTTCAAAATTGGGATCACTGGGGTATTTCTTATTGTAGGTTATGCCCCTGTATACTCAGATAAAGACGAAGTGAAAGATGAGTTTTGGACGAGTGTAAGAGATGTCATAGACATGAAAAGCGACAGCGAAAGATTGATTTTGGCTGGAGATTTGAATGGGTGGGTTGGAACTCGAAGAGATGGCTTCGAGTCTGCGCTTGGTATATTTGGGGATGGAAGGACGTATGGAAATGGCGATAGTTTGCTTGAAGTATGTTTGGAGTGGAACCTTTTTGTATCCAATACTTTTTTTGAACACAAAGGAATCCACCAATATACGTGGGAAAGAGGAAATGAAAGGTCA
>JADDOH010006013.1:0-15579 GCA_016648135.1 Agrypnia vestita | reverse complement strand
TCTGGAAGAGTACTGAAGTTTCTTTAAAAACTTATTCCCCAGTTGGGGATAAGTCTCGAGGTGTACCTACTCATTTGACTATCTTCGGAATTAGATGGCTCATAATTTTTGTCACTTTGGACATTGTCTTCCAGCACAAAGTTTTTCGTCTCACTGGTGGACGTATCATTTGGTCTTCGAAACTATACTCATGGTTTACTAACTTAGATATCACATCATTATTTAATGAAGATATGGTAAAAATCTATAACAAACACAATTTACGTCAAAAATATACACGCACACTCAAACAAAAAAACGAACGGTAAAGCTAACCATCCGTCGAAACGACGGGCAAAGGTCAAGTATCTGGAAAACTATAACACTTATCTGCCCGATGCGTGTGCCACTGCAACGACCTCACTGGTGACCGAGTTGGCTAGCTAAGAGAAAACATTCGGATTCACCGTTAAACAGAGACCGCTATTTTTCTTAACGATGCCCGTCGATTCGACGGAGGCTAGCTTTCTAGGGTTTAATTTAACCCTGGAATCCTACTTGGGGTGCTGGAGCACCCCACAGCGTATTCAAATTGTTATTTTGTCGTTTGTTTTATAGGTATAAGTTTATACGTCCGCGTATTTTACTTTGCGGCTGAGTACCCTAGATTGGTTAGTACCTCGGCGACTGCCGAGTTTTGTAGTCGTGTGTACATGTGTTGCGGGGTGCTCAGGCACCCCTGTGTAGGAAAATCGTAAGTATTTGTGTAATATAAATTAAATTACTCTACAAGTTTATGAACTATATCTATGTGATATTTAATAATATTGATTATATTATTATAACTAATTATTGAAATAACCATAAATTTCAGTTTTTGTTATATATACCTCTTTTAGTCATCCTAATTCATGTAATGGGCAACTGTGGTCCAGCGAATAATATCCACGGATAACTGGTTCACCAGCATTCTTTTAGCGATGATTTACTTGCAAAAGACTTGATGATAGGTACAACACGCAAAAATAAAAGTGAAATACCGGTCTTATTTTTAAAGCTATGAGACCGAGAAAACAAACTGCGATGTTTGCGTATGATGGATGTAACTCTCTTATCCTATTGTCTGCTAAAATCAACTAAGAAGAAGGTTATCATTATGTTGTCAACTTTTCGTTATTCTCCTGACAAAAATAATGAAGTAGAGCTCCAGGAAATAATTAATTAATATAATAAAACCAAAAGTGGCGTCGCCGTTTTCGATGCAATGGCTAAAAAATATTCCGTCCACAGAAAATCGCGATGGTGGCTAACGTGCATTTTTATGGACTTTTGAATGGTATTGGCATTAACTCCTGGGTTCTCTACAAATGTTCAAAGGCAACAAATAAATCAGAAATAAAATTCAGAAGAACTTTTAAAAAAAATTCTGCACTAACCTGTGAGTCATTATTTGGAAGAGCGCCTGCAAAAGCCAAGTTTAAGGAGGGATATAAAATAAATTGTTTGTAGTATCCTTAAAAAACCTATGCCAAATGAAAGCTTGATTTCTCAGCATCACACCCAGGAACGTTGTGTATTCTGACCCAGGAGTAAGGACCGGAAGAGTAAAACATAGTGTATGAAGTGAGAAACTCCGATTTGTTTGGAACATCAAATAAAAATATGCCAAAAGTGCTACAACTAATTAATTATAAGTAGATTTATTTTTATTTTTGATCGTAAGTTTACAGTCCTACGTTTAATAAAGAAATATATTTTAAAAATTGTTTCATTAAAAAAATAACAACTCCCAAAGTCTGGGGTGCTCAGGCACCCCTTGTAGGAAAATCGGTTGTGCAAAACGGTGTAGGATTCTAGGGTTAAATTCGTGTTTAGTGACTTTGTAGGTTCAATAATAAATTTATCACTACCTGATTGATTTCCAGCTGTTTCCATTTGTCCTCACGCAGCTACTACCCGTGACAACATAATTCGGTAAACACAGATATTTTTGAAAGATCAGTTAGGAATTCAATAAATGTTGGTATGGCGGTTCAAATATTTAAAACTGACATATAAATATTTGAAACGTTATATGAGAGGATATTTTGAGTGTGTTCTAATCGCATTATCAATAGCGACATTTGTATTGGATTATGGGATACAAGGTGAGCAAGTTAAACAGGTATACTACTTCCAAACATTTGATAGATGCAGTAGTCTATCATGGGCAGAATTGGAGAACATTACATGTACGACAGGACTTAAGCCCATATATACACCCAAAAATATCTTCCATAATACTATATAAAAATAGCTTTGTTTCTATGAGACATTTTTTAATTTTAATTTTTTATTATATATATGGTACAAAAACAATTCTTATATATTAACATATGAAATTGACTTTTTTTTAATACTTTGTAGTCATGTAGACCTCTTCAGTGAAAAGAAGCTCTTGAGTCTGATGAGGGAGCCTCAGTTCTTATTTTATTTATAGGTACATATGCGAGTCATTTTATAAAACGGTAATAAAAGGTAATTTGATAATTTAAGTTTGATTTTAGGAAGATATTAATTTTTTTGATTTGCACTGAGAGGTTACTGATGTAGCGCATCACGACAGGTAAATTATTGTAGTAGTTAATGGCTTTATAAATACAGTGGTTCTGCATTTGGGTTCCCGCGCCAACGAAAATATAAGCACGGTCAAAACGAGAGGCAGAGTACCAGGAGCTGGGAGACGAGTACCATCGGAGTAGCAGTTCGACCTGAACTAGAAGATCGCCGATCTCCTCGGCTTGTTCCAACAGTCCAACCTCGTTTTAGAGGCTCAACTCTGCAGTAGCAGGTTATGGGCGATATCTCGATATCGTGTGACTGCGCCAATCCACCACCCACTGGGCGTCCATATCGGACCACCCACTGCCGCCTCCCACTGGGACTACGGACCGGGTCACCTCTATTGGACTGGCTGCCGCCCACTGGGACCACCCGCTGTCACATACTGAACTGCCGACCGTCACCCCCGCTGGCCCCGATGAGGAAGATTGAAAACCAACCGCCCTCCGCACCACACCGTGTCCCCGGCCGGTCGAGCGCCGCTGCCGCCAGGTCTCCGCCAGTGTCCACTAGTGCCAGAGACCTTTGAGCCTGCGCTGCGCCGCCCTTCAGAGACCATATTGCTGACCCACGGTGCCACTATTGAAGTGCATATATTGATCCTTGTATCACCCATATAAAATTTTATCAAACATTTCAATCTGTTTTTGGATGCTGCAATATATCTTCATATTTTGAAAAACGTTTTCAAACCTTTTCAAATAAATAAAAACTACCTACTCAAGAATATTAATATCTTTCTTCTTTAACATTCTATTCGAAGTTTATTAATTTTATTTGTAAAAATAATCAATACGCTTCACGTAGAAATAGAGATAAAGTATACTAAAGAATCTATTGCAAGAAAGTCACAAAATATTTTCATGACTTTTCTTTCAACAAAGGCTATAAAAGTGTATGGACGTTTTGAGATAAATGTGATTGAAAGCTAAGCATGCCTGTTGCTTGAAAGCGTGTTTAGCTTTGTATACTATACTATTTACTGTGTATATACGTTTATACTATACTGTCTATTTTAAAAATTGTCTTAATCTTTTGAAATCCGGTAAAATGTGTTTACCTCATCTTTAAGGAAGTATTTTGTCGAAACCTGATCTGCGATACTGCCTGATTACATTGATCCACCAACTGATCTAATCCAAGCTGTTGGTGGTCTGTTTGTTAAAAACATAAAATAAAATAAAACAAATTCTTAATCCAAATAGCAAAAATTAAAAACCTTAAATAAAACTGCATTTTCAAGTTTATTAAAAAGTATGTTATTAACTTATTTACAATTCACATAAATCAACCGATTTCAATTAACTAAAGAATACTAGATAATAATATGTACAACCAATATTCAAATGCTATTAACGTCAAAACATAAATTTAACTTCGAATATTTTAAGTTGGTCCAATTATTTTTCAGAAGACAGTACAGTACAGGACACCATTTATCAAGATACATTATAGATGTCTCACAGAGACAAAATTTTATTTTTAATGGGAAAGTAGTTATGGAAGTCTTAGGGTGTTCATAGGGCGCACAATCCACAAAATGTAACGTTCATCATTTCCACCCTATGATAGAATACCACATCTATCAATTTTTTGGAATTTGTACGACCGGCATCCAAAGCAATTTCATTCCCCTTAATTAAACACAGATGTCACAAATGAGATTTTTAGATTGCAATTTTAAAGCAAAATCCTTTATATGTGTAATTATTAGCATGACACCAAAATGTAATGGTTAAAAATGTGGAATTTTTAATCTTTAACAGACATTTTCACATTGAGAACAAGAAAATGATTTTCACACTGAGAACAAGAAAATGCAGACTGTAAGAGCGTTTGCATTTTTGTGGTGGTTTATAACTCCGCTTCGTGAAGCAGAGTAAGATTTTTGAAGTGGAATGTGTGGGTTCGATCAGTGTGTGAGTTTTGATACTGAAATAGGGCGAGGTGCAGTCAGTGTGCGATTTGTGCGCGACCTCGGTCGAGGACAGAATGCTAATTTTTCGTCTTATGCCGGGTAGTTGTACGTTAGATCCACGAGTGTGATGGATCGTGAATTGTTAGAATACGTCTACGAGGGTTGGAAAGCAGAAGGTTATCGTGAAGACGGGGATCGTCATCGGCGCGAAACGATCGTAGTGAACTGGGCTTTTCGGTATAATTCTAATTTTCAGGTGTTACTTTGTGGTTCGATCTCGTAGCGTGTTATTCGTGGTGTTCAGTTAAATTGTATCGTCGTGGTTGTGTGGGGTGAATTTGTTAGCGGTCATTTAGTGAGGTGCGGAACCTCGGGTGTATTAATAATGTCTTATATTTTATGTTTTCAGACGTCGTGATCACTGTGAACTCATCGCCCGACTATCCTCCTTGATCTCTATCGTGTTATGTCGATACTTGTGTATCGTGGTAATGTATTCCTTCCAGGGCTCCAGTTGTTTTTTCCTTGAGGCGCCATTGGAATAGAAAATCTAGAGGTGACAGCCCGCGAGGTCACCGCTCCAGATATGGGCCCAAGGGGTTCGCGAAATGGCGACCTTGGTAAGTTTTTATCGAGATTCAAGGTGATGCGATACAGCAATAATCGTCCGTGGTCTTTGTATTTTGTTCGGTTGTCTAATATAAATCTTTTTAGGGCCCGTAGAAGCGTCCTTTTTTCTGCCCGCGAGACGGCCTGGCAGGCCGTATGCGTGCTGGTATCGATGCCTGAGATGAAGCGGCGTCTTGGAGCGCGTCGGTGGACCACAGGATTGCCGGGATGCTGCCGGTCCAACGCCATCGAGACCGCCATTGGGTCCCGTTAGCCACGTTTGAGCATCGCCGAGGGAGAGGATCCAGGCAGATGGGGTCGCCATCGCTGCCGGACCCCCTCCTGTTGACTATCACATCGCAAAAGGGGGTACATAATTAAACGCGTGTCGTGACCTGCGCCATATGTTATCATGCTGTGCTACATCCCGGACGAACTTTAATGATAATAACCCACAATAGAATCTGTGTCTGTTTGTAAATTGTACTTCGCCTTTCAGGCGAAGACTATATTTTGTTTTAAGATCCCGCCTGGCGCCGGCGTTACCAGGGCCGTTCGCCAGAGCTAGTTATTTTCTTTCTAAAGCCATTTTTATGTTTTTTTCCCTGGTATGAAATGATTTCATAAGTTTTTTATTTATAATTCAATTCCTACACGGCCCGTCGGCCGCGATGCCTAGGGGCACGCGCCTCTCTTGTTTTATATTAAATTTGTAATAGTTTATACTTTTATTAAGTCAAGGTCATGAATTATAATGCTGTTCTTTCATAGATGACCGTCTTTGATTTTTGTAATTCCTTCCGGAGTGGTCAGGTATCTACACTTACACTACACACACACACACACACCGACACACCCTCCAGCAATGACCAGCACCTGGAACTCCATGAGAAGCACGCACCATGCCTGAGAAGTCTCGTGACCGTCTGAATTAGCTGGTGGATGCACGGCAAGTATGGGTGGACTGGCGCTCTATCCGCCAGTGCCGTAGCAATATATATATTAATATATGTATATTTATTTATACAGTAGATACATGTTTTTTTTTTATAATAAATTGATTCTTTATTATAACATTTTTACAGAAATTGTACTCCACATAATTCGAGCCAAAGCCAGAGCTTATGGAAGGAGTATTTACAAGCTAAATTAAAGTATAAAAGAAGAACTAAAGAATAATTGCATAAAAATAATTAAAGTATAAAGTATTAAAAAGACATGTGGAAAATGTTACAATTCATCGTTGTCGAAAATCAAGGATTTGACGTCTTTCTTAAGCAATTCGTATTTTGGAATGTTACTTTCTTGAAATTTGTTTTGCGACAACAATGTATTGTACTATTTAACTCCCAAGTATGTATAATCATGTTTTGCCATGCTAGTTCTTAAAGATGGTATCTTTATTTGTCCCTTTGTTCTGTGTCTACTACTTATTCAGTTTAAGGGTTGAGATTTACTTATAAAATATTCTTTGTAAATTTGGCATAGGGAGTTTGTTTTGTATATTTTTGTGAGTGACGGTACATTAAATTCTTGAAATATACTTACAGTAGGATAGTCATACAGTTTTTTGAGAATCGTTTTACTAATTATTTTTATGCATTATGATTAATGGCTGAACGATGGACTTATAAGCCCCTCCCCACCCAATAATACCATACTATAAGAGGGACTGCAACAACGCAACCATTTTAATAGTATATATTGCTTATAAAAGACATAGATCAGTTTTCTCACTCGTTCCACGGTCAGATTGACATGTTCTTGTCATTTGACATGTTTGTCAATTGTAATTCCCAAATATTTAATGTTAGACTTATGATTAATTTTAGTACTCATTGTTGCATGTTACATTATTTTTACAGTTTATATAACGAATCGATATATTCAGATATTTGGGAACTTCTTCTTGGAGTGTGAAAGGGGGACATATCTTGATTAATGATGTCCCTGGGAAAAAATCTTGTACTGTCTACTAAAAAAAATTGGACCAAATTAAAATATTCGGAGTGAAATTTTTGTTTTGAGGTAAACAACATTTGAATATTGGTTGTACATATTATTTTCTTGTATTCTGTATTAGTTAATTGAAAACGGTTGATTTGTGTGATCTGTAAATAAGTTATAAATATACTTTTTAATGTAGTTGAAAATGCAGTTTTATTTAACGTTTTTTAATTCTTGATAAATGAGTTGAGAATTTGTTTTATTAAATATTATTTTTTAACAAACAGACCGCCACCCATTGCGGAATAAGACCTAGTCGGTGGATCAATATAATCGGGCAGCAGCGCAGACCAGGATTCGACAAAAGACACCTTTAAACATAAGGTAAACACATTTTACCGGACAAACCTCAAAAGATAGACATTTTTTAAAATAGACTTTCTGTTCGATTTGCATGGTTCTTATGAACGAGTGATCTATTTCTTGTATAGTATACACAGCTAAACATGCTTTCAAGCATCAGGCATGTTTAGCTTTCAATCAATTTTATCTCGAAACGTCCATTCACTTTTAAAGCATTTGTTGAAAAAAAAAATATCAAAATATTTATGGCACTTTATCTCTCAATATTTCCACATGAAGAATATTAATTATTTTTACAAATAAATAAAGTACGAAGAGAATCTTTAAGAAGAAAGATATTAACCCGTCAATGGTGACGTATATGTCTGTGAGACCGGGTGTTTTTAAAAATTCGAATAACTTTTTCCCCCGCCATTGATTTTGTCGTGATTTCGAGTAGCTGCGGCATTGCACGTACCCCGCCGTCAGATCACTCCGCGATGTCGAAGTGAATGTACGTTCTGGAGTTTTGGCGCCAACCCAGTGCTTGAGGGATGGTTTGGTCCATCAAGAAATGGCCGGTGCTATGAGTGTGTATGGAAAAAAAATAGAAAGACCATATACACTTGCTACAATATTTATATCTCGAACATGTAATGCCTTCTTGCAGAAATTGTTTGACTGAAGAATAGCCATTTTTCAGATCAAATTTTTGTTTATTTTTGTTGGAAGGATGCACTTTTTGTTTATTTTATATAATTTCCTGGACATTCCCTTCGTACTTTATTTATTTGTAAAAATAATGAATATTCTTCATGTAGAAATATTGAAAGATAAAGTGCCATAAATATTTAGATGTTTTTTTTCAACAAATTCTTTAAAAGTGAATGGACGTTTCGAGATAAAATTGATTGAAAGCTAAACATTAGGGTGTCCCGTCCATGTATGAGAAAAAAAATATTTTGAGCTACACAATTGCAATCAAAATTTGTGTAATTTTATACAGATTACGAAAAAGGGAAAACAACTAGAATTTTCAATCATCTTGAGGGCTCTACCGAGCTTTGAAGTTTTGTTAATTTTACGTTTTTATAGTTAAACCGTTTGCCTAAAATAATAATAAAAAAATCATGTTTAAAAGGTATTTATTATTGATATTAATGAAACAAAGCATAAGAAAATAAAATAAACAAAATATTGATTATAATCAATGAGAAAAACTAAAAATTTTAACTTATTTTTGTGTCCAAAATTTGGCATTTCTGCTCGAGATTGCATCCTGGTTCTAATAAAGCCATCTCTAGAAGTAACCTCAATTACATTTTGTGAGGCGTCTGTTATATTCTCTGGGACCCAAAGTGCAACCATCTAAGATCAAGAATAAATGACGAAGCAGCATACAAACACACCATTGTAACGGTCTTTCCAAATACTCCTCTAAATATTGAATCACGTCCCATTCCAATCGGTGTTAGTTGCAGTTCCGTCACATTCAACGCAAATCACGTCATCTAAATTCCAACCTCAACCCTCTACTGAAGTTGTGATCGAAGTAAGAATTCCCTTTGCAGTGCCACGTCTTTCGGTATTGTGTGTCCCAAATAAATTGATCCAGTTTGTGCTAAAATTGAGATGTGGTCTTCTAAAACTTCTTTGCGATGGTCTTTTCGCCCATGAAAGTATATGATTTTTATAACAACACCTCCAATATCTTTTGAAGCTTCCGGGCTTTAGATACATCTCTGTAGATCTTATTTTTATCAATAACTAGAGTTAAATCTTCGGTAGAAACCAAGCCGGCGTCATCCAAAATCGCAGAAGCAACAGCAGCAGCAGATCGCGCCGATAAACCCTATCAATCACAGACTTTAGCAACTGTTGGCAACGGCAATGTATTCCAATTTGCCGTTGAAGTCGATGGTGTCTCTGTCGAGGGCGTGTTTTTCGGCGATGCCTCTGTTATCGGATACGTTTCTGGAGAAGATTCACGCACTGAATTTTTATCACAAGTTGCTGAGACAGAATCGGTTTCTAGAGTAGAACACGACTTTTTTGTTATCCTTATTGACTTTTCAATTTATCTCTGCTGTCGTTTCATTAATCTAGCCATTTTTTTCTTATCAAAACCGCTTATAACCATTTTCCTACCATTTATTTGATCCAACAAAAACTCCTCTCGTTGATGTGAACTTTCTTAGGTTTTAAACACGAACAAGATTCAAATGAAGTGCATTTACAAGCAGAAACGTCAAAAAGCTTCTCAGATAACTTTAAAATTCATTTCAGTTTATTTTCAAAACTATCATTTCGTTTGCTTTTGGGGTATCTTTTCAAATTGAGATACTTTTCGAAATTGAGTTTCACTAATTAAATAACTCGTTCTTTAGTTACAATTGGAATCAAGTTTTGGTCCAAATATTGTTTATCTCTTCGGAAACAATCACATATATATCTGATTTGGATGGATCTTTTCTATTATACTTCAACATCAGGTCGTTCTTGACAAATAAAATAAATTAAATGACGTCCCTTATAGTTGGTAGCTGCTGATTGTCAAATTCCTTGTATGGTCCGAATATAGCATAAGTAGTCTGACTACGCCTCGAACTTCTTATTTAAAAGTCACAAAATCCACTTTTGACACTGTTACAATCGCAATGGTATTTTAATGGCATAAAAGTTATTTTGGCTACGAAGAAAACACTCGCGAGTCAAGTCAACAAAGTCCTCAAAACAAGTTCAAACTTGAGGGTATTTGCAGGTTGAAACCTAATAAATTCGAAGTCGCTGATAACGTGCTGTTGCATGCAAATCGAAACGTCATGTATGATTTACTCCTAATTAGAACAAAAAGTAAATATTTTTTTTGTATTTGGTTCAGGAGCCAAAATTGAGGATAGCGAAATATCACCATATAAATGGCAATTTTTCAAAACTTTGAAGATCGGTAGAACCCTAAAGGTATAGTTTTATTTTATTATTAAAATTATTTTGGTAATCTACGTTTAATTACGCAAGTTTTGAGAGTTGTAAGAGTAAGCCAAATTTTTTTTTATCGGGACAACCTACAAAACATGTCCCATGCAAATCGAAAAGAAAGTCTATTTAAAAAAAATGTATTTATCTTTTGAGACCTGTTTCTTTTGAGGTTTTCCTTTAAAATGTGTTTACTTTATGTTTAAAGGTGTCTTTTGTCGAAATTGAAAATTGTTCAAAAATTGTAAATACTGAACTAATTAAAAAAAAATATTGATCTTTGTGTTTACTCATACTTAAAAAAGTCATGTTTCAAAAGTTAGTAAATTTTAATATTTTAATTGAAATTGTTTTATATTTTTTAAAAAATACAATAAACGTGCTGTGATTAATGAAATATGTTTGTTTTAATGTCAAAGAACATTCAATTAAAAATAAAAATTAACAATAAATAAAATATTTAAAAAAATCTTCCATTGTAAATCCCGGTGCGTGAGACCGGGGTCACCAAAGACGTAAGTCAAATTAACGTCACCAATGGCGGGTTAATATTCTTGAGTAGGCTTTTTTGTAAGAAAAGGTTTAAAAACGTTTTTCAAAATATCAAAATATATTGCAACATGATGAACCAAAAACAGATTTAAATATTTGAGGTTTGATTAAATTTTATTTGGGTGTACAAGGATCAATTAGGGCTCAGTGAAAGGTACGTTGAGGTTCCATGAAATGAACCATTTATTGAAATATTAGTCATCAGAAAAGAGTAAGTGGGTTACACAGGTAAATAGTTAGACAAAGTTTGACATGAAATGGTCAGGCAATAAGGTCTCTGAAAAAACTACACCGGTGCAAGCACAAATGTCTATGCACGGGCGCACTTCACTAGTGGCACCGCGGTTCGGCACTATGGTCTCTGGAGTGCGGGGCAGCGCAGGCACAAAGGTCTCTGGCACTAGTGGACACTGGCGGGAGCGGCGCTCAACCGGCCAGGGACACGGTGTGGTGTGGCAGAGGAAGGTTAACACTCAATGGCCCTTGTCAGGGCTACTAGTGGCTTAACCCGGGGTTCGTCGCTAAGCAAATACGAACGGAAACAGTCTTTTTTTTTTAAATTTACCACATTATTTATAGGTGGCTATTTCATGAAATTATTATTTGTATTAAAGTTTGTTCTTTTATTTTGTTTGTCTACACTATTAGCTATAAATAAAAAGTATTATTTATTATAAAACATGCATTTATTATTACTTAAGGTATATAGGTAAGTACATTAAGGAACCGAAATCGTTTTTTTCTTCATGATAAAAGCTTAAAAATTGTCATATTTTTTTATTTGAAATCAAGTACAATGAGATCACACATTAAAACTAGATAGAATGTTCTTATCAAAAATAAATTGTACATTTATTCTAGAAATTCTTGTAAATTGTCATCAAAAATCACAAATCTAAAAAATTGCAGTCGTTAGGTATGTTTCAATCTAAATTTATTAATTTTATTTCACTTTTTGGTAGCAATTGCCCCAAAAGGTTATGCTCTCTGCATATTCTTTCGTTGCATATTTCACAAGATGTGTTTGTTTTCCGGTCTTTTTTCCAGAGGCAATCTTCACAGCGAGACGTGCATGGTTTTGGTCCAGTTCTAGAGAAGCTTGGCGTATTGTGTTCGTTGTTTTCATCTAAGCCGAGAATTATCTTGTTTGTAATTCTTATGGCCTGTGGCAAAGTAACATATAATCTGGGGTGTCTGAGAGGCAAAACTAAACCTTTGGCCAATTCTTTCAATTCGTTTCTTCTTGGGCCAATCGTATCTCCTGAATGTTCTATATTAGCTTTGACAATAACGTAGGCCCCCCACGTTCAGGAGTCCATTATTACTTATATTAACATATTGACATCTATAAGATATATAATACCACATCCAAGAGTGTACACTTCCACTACCGATTTGTGCGAGTTTATCCAGAAGTATGTTGTGCGAAATACTATCGAAGGCTTATCGTAAGTCAATTAATCTATCCGCTTATCGTAAGTCAATAATATCCCGATACATTTCTTATTTGAGTCCAGTGACAACATGATTAATGTAGTTAATTCGGCAATCGCATCATGTATACCTAATTTGGCCCTAAAACCAAACTGGTTTTCTCTTAGAATATTATTTTGGTCTCAAAATGCAGTGATTTATTCTTTCACCATTTTTTCAATAATTTTAGCGATATTTGATATAAGTGAAGTTGGTCTACAATCAGATAGATAGATCAGCAAGTTAGTCCTATTTTCATAGCAAAAGCGTTTAGCTTAGTTTGAAAATAGTAAGAATATTGATGTGACACGTATTCCGTGTTCGCATCTCTATTTAAAAAAAAAATATATATATATATATATATATATATTCATTTCATCTGGGTCACCAGTTTTGAAAATCGGAGTAACAATGGTTTTTTTATGTAATTTGCAGGAAATATTCCTGTTTTGAAAGGTACATTATTGGT
Source organism: Agrypnia vestita (assembly GCA_016648135.1). Taxonomy (NCBI): domain Eukaryota; kingdom Metazoa; phylum Arthropoda; class Insecta; order Trichoptera; family Phryganeidae; genus Agrypnia; species Agrypnia vestita. The sequence continues at coordinate 2,713 of JADDOH010006013.1, read as the reverse complement.
TGGGCAATATAATTTTTCATTTGTTTCAGGAAGTGCACAGTTATTTTGTCGTATCCTGGTGCCGAACCTTTTAATGACATTATAGTATTTTTAATCTCACTCTCTGTTACTGGATTGAATGTTGACATTTAGCAATGAACAAGAGGGGTTGTTATATGTATTAATAGATCGGATTTCTTGTGATATTTTATTAGCAAGATTTGTTCCAACATTAATGAAGACTGTATTAACCCTTAAATGCATGGTGTGATAAAACTGCAACATAACATTTCAACTGTTATAACATCGTCTGGAATCGACATAAAAATATATTAATTATTTTGTAAAGTAGATTGCTAAATTGAGTATTTAAAAACATTTTGCTTTGACTGTTATACATCACTAATGTGATCAATAAAATCAATTAATTATTGTCATCCGATGTTTTCAATTCATCGTTCTTTGAGGTTACTTTGACATTTATTTATGGGGCTATTTTAAGTTCTTCAGTGCCATAAAAAATATCGGTAGCTTGTATCAAGGTATGTTTATGAATATTTATGTTTTTTTTAAGAAATAATTTAAAATAATTTCATAAAAAGCATTTTTTCGTATGTTGTAAAATTACAACGCTATGCAGTAAGCGTGAATTTGAATGCGTAAAACATTTTTAGGTAATAAGATGGATAAAAAGAGTAATTTGACCTAAGATAGAAAACTTCATAAATCGTTCCATGATAGACGATTACGAGTCTAAATATGGTTTTGAGGAGTAAGATGACGATAATGGTCCGGAAGCTGAATCGGATGTCGAAGATGAAAAATTCTTATTCGCATATCATTAACGGTATTGGTTATAATGACCGGCTTATTACTGATACTTTTTGATTACAAATAGTTTGAGATCAATATCGCAAGATGTGGCTGTATAAAATATGAATGTTTTGCCTTCAACAACCGAAGAAGTTAGGAGAAAACTAAACATTTTTCATTGGTGAGTTGCAAACGGAGTTTGGAAGAAATGCACAATTGGGTGATGAAGTCATGAAATTGGACACCTCATATATATTTACTTATTTTTCACAAATAGTAAAATAGATAAAATTGTTCATTAAACAAATCTGTTCGCATTAAAAAAATTGTTAAGCATCACAACTCTCAAAGTCAAATAATATATAGGTACCTATACTGATATTTATGACAATCAATCAATATCTTAGTGTAGATATATATTCTGGTCAAAGAAATTTGAAATATCGTAAGACTTTCGCGAATTATTGTTCCAAGAAATCTCAATAACATTATCTATTTCGACAATTTTCATACTTCAGTTCCATGGTAGCATATTTAACCAAAATAGGAGTATATGGTCTGTATTCTATATTCATGCAGAATAGGCTGTCTAACTGCAAGTTACCAGATAAAAATAAATATTTGAAAAAGTGTGTTCCCCGTGGAATGCACGAGGGCCAAATGACAATTAATGACAATTACTGATAATCAATAACTGCTTGCAAAGACAATAAGGTGGTTACCTTATTATCAAAATATATCACAGCCGAGACCGCTATCAGTGTTGAAAGATATAATTTAAAAAAAACGAAATACCTGTTCCATGACCTTGGATCGTGAAAAAAAAGGCTTAGAAAAATAAGAGCAATTTAAATTAAAGCGATTTTCGAAGCAAACTTGCTAGCGCACTCTGCTCCATGGGGAATGTTGAAGAAGCGAAATGTGGTACACAAACGAAAGAATCACGCTATAAAGAAACGATACAAAGATACAAGAAGGATAATTGTTGGACATTGTCCTTCAAGAATGTAAGGGATTTCCCAAACAATTTGTGAAAAGTGTTGTGTAATTGTGTATTATAATAATAAATAAATATATATTTTAAGAACACATTCATATTTGTGAAGTTGTAATTTTTCAGAACAAAGTTCTGTGAAATTTTTAAATTCAAATTAATTTATCAATTAGAAAGACATACAGAAAAATCTAATTCAAGAAAAAATATTAGGTTACTACTGGGATTCGAACCCAGGTCATCTCCTTTCCGGAGCCGGTGCTCTGACCACTAAGCTATAACAACCCTCATGTTTCCGTGAATATATCGACCTTATGTGTAGTTCTTAATATATGAATTGATTAATTTTTATTTATGTCCATAGAGCAATCCACTTTTTTGATACGGTAGTTGAAATTACTTTGCAATATTTTTTCGTGAATTATATTTCTGTATGTCTTTCTAATTGATTAATTAATTTGAATTTAAAAATAAATAAATGTTTTAAGGCTTTCCATGTTTAGAAATAAAGTGCCTTTTAAGATACATGACAAAAAATAATAATTGTAAAAATTATTTTTTCACTTTTTCTGGTTACTGCCGAGTATGATAACTTTACAACGAAGCTATTTTAGCGAATAAAATAGGTTTAAAAATATATGAGATATTTTTTATTATTTTTCCCGTTGTGTACGCATTTTGTAACATGATAAAACATTTTTTTCATTACAATATAAAAAAACATGCATTTAATGGTTAAATAAGTTTGCACATTTCTTAGATTCAGTCTTTGTGCATATTTTTTGGTTATAGTATTTTAAACATGTATTATGTTTTTATTATTTCATTTATGGTTTTCCATTTTGCCTTTGGGGTTTCTCTTCAGAGCGAGCAAGCTCATTTATTTTATCGTTCTATTCAAATGTGATTTACGAGTACCAGTATAAA
>JADDOH010006012.1:0-19625 GCA_016648135.1 Agrypnia vestita | reverse complement strand
CATGTGGACCGCTCGGACCGCATCGATCGTCAACCATTTGTACCAAACACGGCTTTACCACAAGATTAATATGATTTATAAGAATTGATTAGTAAACTGCCCGTAACCTATATCCGATCAATCGCTACTAACTCCCTCCCAATACTAGCGTTTCATCATTCCCAAATTTTTGTAGCTCCAATACTACGCCAGGTGGGCTTAGCTCAATTTTTCCCGCGTAGCATTTAAATCATCTTAGAGTTCAAAATAAAAATAATAAAAAATAAAAAAAAATCTATAGAAACAGGTGATTCATCACAAACTGCTACCTGCATCTTATAATTTCTCGTTCATGAGGAACGTCCTATCTCGTCCTTGAGTACGGAGTTATTACATTCACATACATTCATAACCAAAGCCCGAGCTCGTCGCACCAAGGGGCCCGAAAAGACGTGAGAGGTTCTTCCCCCTAGATCTTTGAGGGTCGCCGCTCCAGGACCTTCAGAATATCCTGTAATTCTTGGCTTTAAAACCCTGTCTTAACCGGGTAGATACAGTTAAGATGGCCCTACCTAGTCCCAAATCTAAGATGTCTCTCTAACCTAATCAGACTCCATAGCCGAGAACGCGCGCTCCGACATTCGACCCTGTCTTGCCACGCGAGTAGATCTCCCTTCGTCTTCATCATAATCGAAATTCAGCCTCTCCAGATCACGGGGCGTAAAAGACGCAACGGCCTCTCGCCCCCCGACCAGAGGAGACGAACTCCCCATTCGGTTCACGTTCATTATCCCATTTATAATCCCCGCGTGCCTAACCTTAAGAGTCTAGCGCCGTTGATAAGATCGCATTATGCTACGTTGGAAGTTAATATTGCACAACCGGACGAAATGCCTATTTCCCGCGATCCTATTCAATTTGTAAAACGCAATAATATGTATTTATATATGTTAGTAAAACGTTTGAAATGCAGAATGCACGTATGATGACCTCGCTTCTATCCTAAATAATTAGATTCTATCCTAGATAATTAAGATATAATTCCGACGTTACGTCCCGACATCAGTACTAATTTGTTTCCGCGTCCGTTACCGTCGGGCTCTGAACCCACGTAATGAAATGAATAGTGATTATGTGACCATGACAAATTATGTAGCACGAACATTCCATTTAATACACATAAGAAAACATCAGGAATAAATAATATTAAAGGTTCTTATCTTATTTCTGTAGTTGGTCTGCTTCTGAGATGGCATCCTGATCCGAAGTAATATAACGGGTCCTCTCCAAAATTGAGCAATTACCAGCGCCTGTGTAGCCCTTCACTTCCCTTGTATATATATTTTAATATCAGCGCCTGTAAAACTGTATTAGATCCTAGAAACAAGAAAACTATTCCCTCTACGCCGAGCACATACAGAACATAAACCCCTTCAATCTAGTTCATCCACGGTTATGCAAAAAGGCGAAAGAATAGTAATAGTAAAAGGTCCTTAACTGACAGAAGTTGAAGTTCTCTGCAAACTGCCCATATCTTCTAGTGGCGCCTGTGTATTCCAATAACAACTTTCCAGTCATGTATTTAACATAACGTCCTCCTTGTGTGTATGTGTGCTTCAATATCTGTCATCCAGTTAATGATTCCCAAAATAGTGTTTTCCTTGTATATATATTTCAATATCAGCACCTGTAAAACTGTATAGGATCCTAGAAACAAGAAGACTATTCCCTCTACGCCAAGCACATACAGAACATAAGCCCTTTCAAACTAGTTCATCTACGCCGTACAGTGATATCACAAGCAGACATAAACAATACAATTACAAGTATGCTTGCGTTCTCCCCCACCTTGGTGGAAATATTCGCATTCGTATTCACCGAATAGTAGGCGTAACATTCGTATTCGTGAAGGTAGTATTCGTTGCATCAAGGTTATTATATTTACAAATATGTTCAGGTTCCCCCACCTTGGTGGAAATATTCGCAATCGTATTCACCGATAGTAGCCTGATATTCGTATTCATGAAAGTAGTATTCGTTGCATCACTCTCAATAATAAAATCATATAGATAAATAATTACGGTAACTCATAAAAATATGATATTACTTATATTATACGAATAAAACAAAACAATCTGTCATATAAGTAAATAACGTGATCACGGAAGACCGAAGGTTAACTACCCCTGAACAAACCCCGAACTGCCCACAATAATGGAAAATGTTGTAGAAAACATTTCAAATATCTAATATTGAATGAATAAAAACAATGTCATATGAATAACCATCACGGCTACGGAAGACCGAAGGTTAACTACCCCTGATCTAACCACAAACGACCCACAATAATGGAATATGTTGTAGAAAACATTTCAAATATCTAATATTGAATGAATAAAAACAATGCCATATGAATAACTATCACGGCTACGGAAGACCGAAGGTCAACTACCCCTGATCTAACCGCAAACGACCCACAATAATGGAATATGTTGTAAAAAACATTTCAAATATCTAATATTGAATGAATAAAAACAATGTCATATGAATAACTATCGCGATTAAGGAAGACCGAAGGTTAACTACCCCTGAACAAACCCTTCCCCATAAATACGTACGTCCGACAGTCACCATAAAATGCACCTTGTATTATTAAAAGTCGTAACAATATATCGAAAGATAATTATTATTACAGTCATGTTTGAGTTCGATAGACGGCGGTAGTATAACAATTTTTATTCATATGCCAGGCTGACCTGTAAATAATATCTTGCATTCGAAGCAGAAAACCCTTTCTAGAATTAATAAATGCGGCTTAATCTAAATAGATACAATATATACAATTCGAAATACGTCTTTATAAGAACTTGATAGGAACAAATCGTGTTTAAACGATTGCCTAATGATACGCAATACAAACATGAAACGAGTTCAAATAAACCACACATTCATGTTTTAATAAAATAAATATAAAATCCAGATGCATTTTTAAAATATATTATTTGGAGGAAATTTCTCGTACGATTTGAATTTATATCACGCTTACAATCGTGATATCAAAAACACATAATTAAATTCTCGTACTAATTGAAACAAGATCAGACAAGCAACCGCGACATTGAATACGCACAACTCCTCCGAATCTCCCTTACTCCCTAAATAATACAGCCCGATAGTAAAAATAATTAACCGTAATAGGAAATATAAATGTGTTCCCCAGCTGAAGACCGGCTGTATCTAAATTAATTATTTCTATACAATATGTACAATTCGAAATACGTTTTTATAAGAACTTGATAGGAATAAATCGTGTTTAAAACGATTGCCCAATGATACGCAATACAAATATGTACCTTGCCCAATAACCTCACATCCGTGTTTTAATAAAATAAATATAAAATCCAGATGCATTTTTAAAATATATTATTTGTAGGAAATTTCTCGTACGATCTGAACCCATATCACACTGACATTCGTGATATCAAAACCCCATAAATACTCCGATCCCAATCATTCCCAAAACAATACAAATCATATAGAAATCCGTGTTTTCAGTCGGCAGCACAGATAACATAAAATTCCTTTGCATATTTGAAAGTTACATAAGTATTATGAAAGAACGCCCGCTGGTTTATCACAGCCGCAAAACTATGAATTACATATTGTTAGATGATAGAATTAGATGAGCGCATAGTAATATAAGGTTCCGAATATAATACACATAAAAGGCAATAGAAACAAATAATATTGGAAATGCTTATCTGTTCACTGTTCCAATTCTCCTTTGAATTATTATCAACCTCCGGCTTTTTCCTCGGTCCAGTTAAATTATCTTCCTTATTTCGGACTCTCCTCGACAAAGCCTCGGCCGACCTCCAAGCTGAAAACTCAAGTGCCGCTTTCTAATTTCTATCACCTAAAAATAGTCCCTATCTCCCGCCATTTTTGATTCCAACTTGCGTGTAAAAGTCAAAGTCTAACTCTCAGAACCATTCTCATTGGTCAGATTCGGTGCTAACGGCGCATCTGTGATTGGTCCATCTCGTTAAAACAAAATAACATAAAGCCTGCTTTACACGCCCGCGTGCAGAAATAATAAAGCTCGCCAGAACCTACTTATCCGGCAAATATTTAATTATATATTTAACGGGTTGTGAAGCTTCTCTTTATTATAAACTTTAGCAGATAGATATTTTCGTATAATTTTTCAGCAATGTCTATTTGAATAGGCCAATATCGTTACAAGTATATTTAATGAATGTTCAGTAAACTAAATAAATGGTCAGTATATTCTGATCAATCGTCATTTGGTTAGCTTTGTATTTAAATGGTCGCAGTACATACAATAAATTAATGATCCATTAATGACCATTCATTTAATTTATTGACCATTCACTTAATATTGTAACGAGATGCTAAAAAGAATTTACGCACTATGTGACTTGTCAGAAAACTATTGAAGGATCGAGAACGGCCTAGGGTGATTTACGACCTTCGGAAGGCATCTGAAACATTCAAGAAACACCTAGAAAAGCCTTGAAGCCACGAGAACCTTCTCCTAAACACTAGAATAATCCAGAAAGATGGATAGAAATACAGCCGGTTGTTGTGGATAGATGAAATCGGGCACGAAGGTCGTGCAGTTGTGCAGGATGACGCCCAATGTGGCCAGTCTTGAGCGAATCGAATTTTTTTGAAAAAATAAAAAATTTGGTTTTTTCTAATTTATAAGGGGTTAAATACTATATTTTTTCTTATTATTTATCTTAAAAATGTAAACTTTTTAAACACTATCAGAACCATGATAATGTCTTTATTGTCACTGTTTGGCTGATTAAAAAACGTGTAATGACGGAGTTCTTAAAAATCTAATATAGTTGTGTTTTTAATTTTCTTTCCTTTCCGAGGGAAAATCAAACGAAGGAATTTTCCTTGGACTTCAGATCAAATATATAAAACTGACAGCATATTTGTAGAAACAGAGACCAATTGTTGCAAAAGAAAACTAGTTTGAATTTAAATATTTCACATACAACTTTTCAGGAATCTTAAAAGATTCAGATTATTGTTTTATCGCATAAACTGTGCATATGAACCGTAAGTTTAATTTTTTTGCTCTCATATATGTAAATTATTTCCCTGAAATTTTCGGAGACGCAGACCTGAGCAAAGACCAGGGAGAATATTTCCTTCAGGATAAAAAATAAATGGAAACAAAATATCAGGGAAGATATAATGTTAAAATGATGGCTGACTATTGCTGGTGTTGCTAGATAGTCAAAATATTCAGCATCAATAAAAAACAATCAAGCGTACTTCCAGAAAGAAATACAAACCCTAAAAAACCTTTCATACATCATTTCACTAATTTTAATTTTATTTTTCTAAAATAGAAATGTAAAGGAAGAAAATATACTGAAGTGTTTTATTTACGCAAGTATAAAAAAAAATTCCCCATTTTTCCAGATAGAAAAACACAAAACAATGGAAAGTGTAATTAACTTAAATAAAAAATTTGTGGTACAAATTTTTGCATAATTTTTTAATTGTCCACATTACATTTAAAATGTGGAGAGATAAGTAAGATGTTTTGAATAAATAAATATTCTTTTATTGTTCCTATAAAGGAACTTTAGACTTGGGAGAGAATAATTAGAAATACATATTTGCACAATATAGTGTCCCGGCGTCATATGTAGTGATGACGCTATAAATAGTGCTGCGGCAAGGGCGCAATATTTGAATGGAGAGGTTTCAGAGTGCTGATAATATAATATGTTGTAATATTTTACTGAAGTATAGACGAAAACTTATAAATTGATGAAGAAATTGTTGAAATCTGTCAATAAATAACAGAGAAAAATAATATTAAAATTAATGTGTTTTGGCGCGATTGATTGACCTCCAACTCACCAGTGACGTCACGCGTCCGCATATCTGGGCATCGGAGCACGAGTCGCGATGTACACTGGGCACATAAAATTCTATAACTTTGTTAATTTTTGATAAATCTTTATTTTAGTTTCAGATTTTTATTTAATTTTACTCAAATTTTTATTTCCATTTCAAAAATAGTAAAATTCTCCATTGCGCGCCATTTTCGTTTTGTGGTTTTGGCGGTATTGAAATTTTCACATCGTGTAGGCACACTATGATTTGTGATCAAGGAATGCTACCCAGGGAACTTTTGTCAATTCGGTATTTTTGGAACCAAGAATTGGTTGATATTTTTTCTTAGAAAATCATCTTTGGCGATGACGATGGCGGAAAACAATATTTTAGAATTTGGGGAGCAGAGAAACCTTGAGAAGCCACCGTACTGCACGGGCTGTATTTCTTCTAAAACGCGATCAGCAATGCTGTAATGAATGACTAACAAGATCGTAACATGCCGATTGATTTTTGCTGCTTTAATTGGACCATATGGATCTGGAAGACGCGTGGTTCCAGCAGGCCGATACAACCTGTCACATTTCACGCGGAACAATTGAGGGGTTGCGGGAAAAAATCTTGGACGAGTTATCCATGCAAACGTTTTCATTGGGGTTTTGTGAAGTCACGGGTCTTCGCGAATAATACAACTTCTGAGTTCAAAGAGTAGATTTGTTATGTTGTTGAAGAAATTGAGCTACAAAAAATGTAATCGGAAATTTCTTCAAAAGAGTAAGAGGTAAGAGTGTACCAGAAAAATCATGCGAGTTGTTTGCTAGACACTGTATTCTACTCTTAATCGCGATGTGCTTATTTTATTCAAAATATTTTTTAGTTTGTCCAAAATTTTCAAGAACAGAATACTGGATTTTTTTCCTAGGGGGACATAATTAATCAAAATATATTATAGATGTCTCATAGAGACGAAGCTATATTTTTATATGGGAAGTAGGTATGGATGTTTTTTTTGGTGTTCATAGGGCTGACGACCTATCGTACGTTCACAACTTCCACATGTCGTTCACCAATACCAGATCTATCAAATTTTTGGAAGTTGTATATTTATTTAACTTGCACAACTTTTTTCGTATGTGAGTTGTACTTTTACTACCGCCAACTGCAGTCGAAAGCTTTGTCATTCCCACTATCCAATATATGTCACTATTGATAATGAGATATGAATATTTTCATTAGAGTTTTTAAAGCAGTATCCTTTATATGTGTATACAATATTCTTCCGAATAATAAACATTACACTAGAATATGCCTGAAAGTTGCATTGTGTAAAGTTATCACTTAAGCCAGCTGTACGATAGGTCGTAACTCGCATGAACACCCAAAAAAAGACTTCCATACCTACTTTCCCATATAAAAATATAGCTTCGTCTCTATGAGATATCTATAATATATCTTGTTTATTTTATACTAAGATGCGTTTTATAAAAAAATTAAATCTTGCCTTCTTGTTGAAACGTTCTATATGAACTCAGATATTTTAATATTTTTGAATTTTATCGCAGTCAGAAGTGGTGACTAATATTTTCATGGAAAAGTGTACAAAAGTATGTAACTAAATTATTGCAAGGAAATTAAATTGGTCGCGATTAATGATTTTATTCGAGTAGGAATACATCAACATTTATAAATACGTGCTTTTGATATGTAAACCCAATTAATCGTGTACAGTCTTAGAATAAGGTAGAATAACTATTAGCAACTGGTAGTATGTATAAAGGTAGAAGAAATAAAAAAACATGTCGGTCATGCGACTAGTATTAATGTTTGCTCTATTATTAGTTTTTGTAATAGAAGAAGAAAATGTGTCTGCGAAGGTAAATATTAAAATAAATATGCCTTTATTAGGGATGTTGCACTTTTTATTAAAATTATCTAATAAAAAAATTGTCGTATATGTCTAGTGTCTTGGATATTAAAACTTGTAAAATGATTTAAATTTTATGCAAAACATAAATAGATTAATAACATAACGGTAAACCCTGTCACAAAATTTATTTTGTATTTATTCCAAGGTCTAGGGTTAGTGTAACATTTTTTGATTTTGTGTATTTTTACACTCCACAATTTTATTTTAAAAAATCTTAAAAATAAATACACTCACAAAGCATCATTCTTAACACTTGTCACTATTGCAAATAATTACATGGTATAACATACTAACAAAAGAATATAGATTTAATTTAATCGATATAAAATAATCACAAATTATTTACTTAAATTGTACAAGATATTCGAGTAACAAAACAAAATTATTTTTAATGTCCTCATTATTGAAAGATCAAACCAACGCAAGTGAATTTTAATATATTTTATCATAAAATAAGTATCAAATATTACAATGTATTGTGCTGTATTATTTTTGGTGCTTATCAATGAAATTATTAATATCATTAATTCATTTTCTTATTTTACATGTATATAAAATTCATATTTCCATTTGTTTATAACTCAAACAATGATGTTTTAAATCAATATCTTACAAAGACGTGCTGCCGATCTATAGAAGATAAAATATCGTTTATATTAGGTCCTTACATATGAAATTGGCGTTTAGTATGGGAGGAACATAAAGCCGATTTTTTTTTATTATAATATATTTATTTAATCAAAGTATGTACCATTGCTATCTATGTACTTTTGCCATCTCATAGGTAGTTCATCGATCCCTTTACTAAAAAAACCATTCGGACGGGAATCAATAAAATCTTTGAAGGCGGTTTGGACTGCCCCATCGGAGTTGAATTTTTTCCTTTGCAAGAAGTTATCCAAATTTCGAAAAAAATGGTAATCTGTTGGGGCAAGGTCCGGAGAGTATGGTGGATGTCTTAGACATTCCAATTGAAGCTCCTCTAATTTGGTAGCCGTCTGTTGTGCAGTGTGTGGTCTAGCGTTATCATGAAGCAGCAGTGGCCTAGAGCGATTAACCAGCCTCGGTTGTTTAGCAGCTAGCTTTTCCATCATGGTTTGCAGTTGCTGACAATAGACATCTGCCGTAATCGTCTGGCCAGATTTAAGAAAGCTGTAGTGAACGACACCAGCATTAGTCCACCAAACGCTCACAAGTAACTTTTTTGGAGTCAATTTTCGCTTGGGGCATGGTTTGGCTGGTTCGGCAGGGTTGCAGGGCCATTGCGATAAGCGCTTCCGATTATCGTACAAGATCCACTTTTCATCACAGGTAATGATTCGATTTAAAATCCCCTCATTATTGTGCCGGTTGAGTAATGCAACGCAGCAGTCAACGCGCGTTTGTTGATTTGCTTCACTCAATTCGTGAGGTACCCACCTTTCAAGCTTTTTCACCTTACCAATTTGCTTCAAGTGGATTAAAACAGTTTTATCACTAACACCGCAGCCTGCAGCTAACTCGGATGTGGTTTGCGATGGATCCGCTTCCACAATAGTCTTCAACTCTTCATTATCAACTTTGGTCTCCGGTCGTCCATGGGGCTTGTTCTGCAGGTCGAAATTTCCAGAACGAAAACGTTGGAACCAAAAACGCACTGTGTTTTCTTTTGCGGCACCGTCGCCATACACATTATTAATCCTTCGAGCCGTTTCTGCAGCACTGGTGCCACGATGGAACTCGTACTCGTAAATAACGCGATATTTCAAGTTTTTCATTTTGTAAACTGAGTGACGCAAAGAAAAAAACAATTGAGGAAAAAACAAATGAATTATAATTTTCAAAACACAAATACATGAGTAAATAGCTGTATAAATTTGGATTTGGAATTCTTAACCAAAGAGAAGATATTTGAGATCAAATTTGCCAGTACGGCAAAACGCCAATTTCATATGTAAGGACCTAATATTAACTAAGTGAAATATTTTTAACGTTCGTTGGAAGGAAGTTTATAAAAGTGTATATATTGTGTCTTCATTGCTTCCATTGGAAAAAAGCATTAAAAACATAAATTAAATTTGTTTGAAGAGATAAATATTGCATTTATGTCACGGGAGTACAATACTAGTTGCACGTTGTCGAAGTTTCTCGAACGAGAAATTACTGGAAATTCGGAGAAACTAATCGAACAGTCACGAACATTCGAAAAACCAAGATTTTTTTATAAAATACGTAGTATTGTTGTTTTGACAGCGCGACATTGAAGTCTAGCATAGAAAAACGAAAACCAAGTAGCGGATCAGAAATGACAACGACAGCGAAAGAGCGAATTATAATCGGTCAGTGAAGAAGTACCTAAGTGCCTATTTGCGAGCGAAATATTCTCAATAGTGACGTGAATAAGTGCGAACCTATGTGAAATATATTTTTAGTGACAGTTTGTGTGAATTAAAGAACGGTGTTCTGATAAAGTCCATGTCCAGTGACTTTTACGATAAATAAAACTTTAGAATAGTTTTTAGTGTTTCATTTGCTTTCCACAGCCATGATCCCGTGACAACATTCATTAAGTTCATAAAATAAAAATATATATTTTAATAACGGTAAAATCCCAGGCAATATATCAAAGTTTATAGACGTTTTATACTCTTTTAAAACTTGTATTGCCTTTGTAGTAAAATATTAGCATTTTCTTTACGATAATGTTCATCTGCACCATCGATATGAATGTAGCTCATTTAGTACCTATTCATGAAGAACAAATTTTAAATATGTACTATATTAGAGCATAATTTTTAACAGTGATATTCAACTTTTCTTCAGATATCGTTTACTTCATTATTCGCTTTAAAATAGACAAATAATTTTAATATCTATGAAAGCACCAGCATAGCAAACATTTAGCCGTATAATAAAGCATAGGAATGAATAATTTAACTTTCAATGGCCCGTGTCCATGGAATGAAACACAATAAGATAAATCTTAGAGATTTAATTTGATATATCTCAATGCCATATACACGCGTTGAGATTTTATAGAGAGAAATTCAGAGATCAGATTTATCTGATAAAAATTTCACTTGTGGACATGGACCAGTATAAGAATTATATTGTTAAACTATCGTTTGTTGACAGTTATTCTTGTATTTTTTTTATTAAAAATCTTCTCAGGTTTAAACGGCCGTACAGAATTTCCTGGTTAAAGTTTTCATACATTTCCATCATCAGGACTGATGCGCAACGAAGTCCTTTTATAATGTACTCGCACCAAAAAAAGGAATTATTCGTTTTCTTCTCTTCTATTTTCTAGATTATTTTTTATCTTTATCTTTACTTTGTGAATACATATAAAAATACATCGCATCTGTGGAGATTACATATATATATATGTGTGTTAAATTAAAGGCTTTCACGGGTACTAGATATGTTAGTTCTAAATACTTTGGGGATAACCCGCGTCAAATTCTTTTCGTCAGGACCAGTCGTCTGCCGACGTTTCGAATAGATCTCACTGCTCATCCTCAGGGCACCTTCTCGATGAGCTACTTCTCCGAAAAGCGCACAGTCGTTCGGATCCGGAGCTCACCCTCATCGACAAGGCGCCTTGAGTATGAGCAGTGAGATCTGTTTGAAACGTCGGCAGACGACTGGTGCTGACTACCAGAATTTGACGCGGATTACCCCCAAAGTAGTTAGAACCTAAGCCGACGTTTGGACACGATATCACGTACCATTGTCAAGGCTAAAAAGGCCTCAAAAGTTACGGACTAGCCGTACTTGTTCGCGGGTGACATGAATGTCTCAGCCTTATTGGTACCATTTACAGGAAATGCGAAATATTCCAGCAACTACTTTTGTTCCATATATATATATATCAGTGCAAGATATCCATGTTAGTGAGAACGAGTATCGAATTTTGATACTTTTTCTAGAAAAATTTTATGCTAGTATATTTCTGATGTTGGAAACGTGTGGAGGTTCACTTATCACTCAGTCCAGTCGCTGTCCAGGGGTACACTTAACACATAACCAGGGGTGGAGAATAATGGCTGGCTGCCTTCGCCTGCAATAAGGCTTCAACCTTTTCGGCACAGCCTGCGACGGCGCAGTAGCGAGGATGAACGCTTAATTAAATTCGCTCTGCGGCTAAACCTCATTTTAACCAATTTTTACATAGCTTATTCTCTGACCGTTAACATTTTTCAAATAAGGGCGCGGATTCGCGAATGCCGTAGGGAATCCGTAATATATTTAGCCATAACTTATTTTATTATTTTATTTTATACGTCAGTAATGGGCGAGTTACGTAAACTTCCTCCATATAATTCCATAAAACGGGATGGCCCGTAAAAATATAAACCTTAACGACTTTCAAAACCACAGGAGAAACATTTAATGCGCCATCCATTAAGACACCGGAATATAAATCTCAATGCAACAGAGCAATAAACCCGAGATATATCTCACTTGTAACCCAACAAATTCTTCATACGTGCTTTTAAAATGTAACCTCTGCTGTTTTTGTACATCGCGGGGTATTTTTGCTAGAAAATGTCGCATTTTCCATCGCTTTCTTTGTTCTGACCAAATACGTATCCTTTGTGAGACGTTGAGTAACACAGCAGGGTACGGCAAAGACCATAGAATACCAGAGATGGGACTTGTCTAAGACACAAGTATTTGAAATACAGATACAAGATGCAAAATACGTATTTTCATCTTGTATTTAGATACATTCTTTTGGTATCTTAGTATTTTGTAAATACTAGGATTGCTAAGATATTTTTTTTGAATGATGTACCTATAATTGATTTTTAATTGATTTTTAATAATAATTTTTAATAATTGATTTTTAGATTTGATTTGTTTACAATTATTTCATTTTGTTGCTTCTTGAATTTCAGACATAATTATTTTAATTTGTTGTATTTTTATTGATTGTTGACTTTCATATTTGATTTAATAACTATTATTTCATTTGATGTAATTTTGTTTATTTGTACTTTATATTAGTAATGTTTTATTTTTCTTTATGTATCACTTTATTAATTGTTTTTGATAGAATTATACCTTATCTTTAATGGTACGTTGTACCGTGTATTAAATAAATAAATAAATAAATAAACGAATAAAAATGAGCGACAAAATTTTTGAAGAACTGGTTTTACTTAAGTCTCTTAAAATAATTCACGTAAAAAAATAAACTTACATTCAATAAAATGTGTTTTCTTACAAAAGAATTTTATCTTTAAAAAGTATTTGGAAGATACCTATTTTGTATCTAGTATTTCAGATACCATTCCAGAAAGTTATTTGTATCTGGTATCTGAATTACTTGATTTTAAAGTATCTTGCATTGCAATCTTGTACATCACTGTAGAATACCACATTTTTATCAGATCAGTAGGTACTAGATCTTCAGGCACACCAGATAGCTCTCAACTCGCGGGGGTTGCTAGGTGGGGTGTGTCTTTGTTTTGCACAGGGTCCTAAAGAGTAAATTTATAAAATTTGGTTTATATATTTTTAAGGGAGGATCGGGGAGATAGCAGACAGGCAGGTATACAGGGACTTATTAAGTTTAATAGAGTGTTAGTCAAATTTGTGTAAACCACTACCAGATTTTAGGTCTACCGGTTTCGAGACGTACCCGTCTCTTCATCAGGACCAACACTACACTACTATGTTCACAACGCTATAAACCACAACCATAGTATTGTTAACTTTTCACTAATATTTATAACATGCGTGTTTATTTTGTCAAGGACAAGCATGCACTAGCTAGCCTACATAACTATCAGGAATCTACGAGAAAGAGAGAGTGAGAGGGGGCGGGCAAAGTGAGTGTTACCAAATCTTTTGTGAAAGTTAAATTCAACACTCTGTTATAATTTCTCATCACAAAGTTAATGCTTTAAATATTAACAACATCCAGATTAGTGAGGGAGTCCATTGAAATATACAAACATCACAATTTCAATAGAGATGACAGTTACAAACTATCAAGTATTTGGCGCCCTGTTCTATGAGATTGATTCAATCCTTGAGAGACGTCGCAGTAAAGTCCGCTGACGTAACTAGTTCATATTGTACACTGGCGACCTCTATTGTAGAAGAAGTGAACACTCCACAATATAGTGCGTCCTCCTGATGAGGTTGAATAAGAATTCAACGAAACGTCGAGAATCATTTCTCGGAAAAACATACGGTTTGTATAAAATATCCGCAACCAATTACAGTTAAATAATGTTATTTAAATATAAAAGCGTTAAGTTTAATTCGTTTTTAGTGACTTTGTACATTGAATTGCTAATTAATTTCCAGTGTTTTTATTCATTCCTCCCTAGTCACGAAACGTGTCAATATTTATTTTTAAAAAACTACGAATAATTTTGCACCAGCCTTATTTTTACATGATTTCAGATCTTTCACTAGACAACCTTGATATTTACGTTTATTTTTTAATGCAAAAATTCAAACCTTAAGTAACACCGTAGCCCAAAAAGTATTCAGATAATGCTTTACACTGTTTTTTCCATATTTCCCAGAATTTCTTTCACAGCACCCTCTCCGTTAGGCTTATAATATAAATATTTCGCTTCATTGTCTTTTGGAATGGATGCCTCTGTGCTCATTCCATTTAGGGGTTAAAATGAAATTTTTATTTAATACGTCTTTCTGACGCTTACATAGCAAATTGGGCACTGCAGCAGCGTGCCAAAAATGCTAATTATGTTGAGGTCGCCTACGCTTTTTGAAGAGCTCTCACAAATACTGCAAACCCTTTAAATCGCAGAGTGATTAAAGAAAGTTTTTCAAAACGACCGTGAGTTCAAAAAATACTCGGTTCGTTTTTAGATTTTTTTGTTTTGGAGGTAAATTAATAGAACTCCATAATTACAGATAGGGAAATAAAAACGCCTTTAAATTCTAAATTTTTCATTTTTTGAGACGCATTTCGCCTTATGAGAGCATTATTAAGCGAAATGTTTATTTACATGAAAAGTATTGAAAAGAGATTCTTTATAATTAAGAATTAATGAAGATTTTTTTGTATTTCTACACGAAAATCTGCATTTTTAGAAACAAAATAAATATGCCATTATTCTTGGTAACAATTATGTTTGAGTACTAATGATAATTTTCAAATGCGGGAATTCCAAATTGGTGTCGCAATCATCTTTTCTACGTTGGTGATTTGATCCATATCTCTGGTATGTCTATCACAAAAAAAAAAATTTACGGCAGAATCAAATCCTAAAAAATTATTATTTTAAATCTATTTATTAGTATAGGTTATTTGAAAATGTCAATTAGAGGGATCTATATATATTAAATAGTTCGTTTGTTATGGTTTTTTTAATAACTTCGCAGGACCAAATGTCCGTGGACCTTTTTTCGTTGATTCAAATCTCTTCTTCTTATTTTTCTTTTATTAGATCCTTGATCATATTGATAGGTCAGTCCTGTTCTTGTGATCAGGACATCCAGTTCTCTCTTGATCTCTTTGTTGGCCTCCCTGACGATCTCTGGAATCCCGCGAATCACGACTTTGGAAGTCTTGTCTCGCGACATGGTCCTTCCAGAAATGCGTTCTCTGCCTGCTCTCTGTCACTGGTTCTTTGGTTTTCAGCATTGGGTACTCTGTCCTGAGGGTCTTGCCCGCAATGGGTCTTAGGGTCTTCATCTCGGTAGTTCTGAGAAGGTGTTTAGTTCTCACCATGTCCGTTCTTGCTTCGATACATGTCATGATAGGTCTTATGCATGTGTTGTATATTCTGACTTTGCTTTCCACTATCATAGCTAATTGGCCCATACAGTGTCTCTTAAGCGTCCGGAGATTACCGATGCTTTATTTGTCTGCTCTTTGATTCGTTATATAGATCGCTGTAGCTAGATGTCTCCACCCCGAGGTACTTAAGTTTCATAACCTGTTCTATGGGTTTATTGCTTACGATCAGTTTACATCTACGAGGTTGTCTAGATATTGTAAGACACTTAGTTTTCTCGGCAGAAATGATCATGTTGTACTTTCTGCATGCGAGATGGAACTTATAAAGCATTCTCTGTAAGTCATCTTCGTTTTCGGCTAGTATAGTAGCATCGTCAGGGTAACACACCACATTCATGATTTTATCTCCTATTCTGTCATCTATCCAAGAGCTGTCACCTTCTCTATTATTTCTTCCGTAATCAAGTTGAACAAAAATGGACGAAGACTATCACCATGTCTGATTCCTGTTATCCTGGAAAGTTCACCATCGATTTTGATTTTTGTGTGTCCAAATGTCCATGGACCTATTGTCGTTTTCAAAAAAAACAAAAAAGAAGAATTTTTTTAAATTACGCACGTTACATGAAGTTACGGATAGACAGACGGACAGACAACGAAATTATTCTTATTTTGAAAAAATCCATAAATGGTTTTAAAAATTTTAATCAATTTTTTAATAAAATAAAAAAATACTTTTTCTTAATTATAGACACGTAAAATTACCGGCATTTTTGACGGGTTACAGCTAGTTACATACTGAAAAGCTACCAAACAGCGTGTAATTGTCGGCGACATGCGAAACCATGTGAAGCTTTTATTCGAAACGTGATTAAGTATTTGCGATTAATGGAGCGGTATAAATTGGTTTTGTAACGCCGGGCATGTTATTGATTGTGTAGTCTGTGAGTTTACTTTACCGTGTTTTTTAATGGTCAGGGATTAGTGATCCTCATGGTATCTACTCTATCTCACGAGATGGTAGCATCAGAGAGAATTACACATAATAGATGATTTTCCAGCACTCTACACCAAAATTGGAAGATATTTGAAGGATGGTCCATATGAATCTGGAATCGACTGTATTATTCTCTTTAGTTCTATTAAACTTTTGGCCTCACTCTCCAAATAAAAGATTGGTATAACTGCTTACGTTATTTTTTTTTAATATTAAATTTACTTGGCAAATTTACAAACTTAAGAGTGGCTGTATTCAATATAATATAATTAATACAATATAATTAAACAAGTTAACTTTGTTTACACCACTAAAATTTATTTGATAAAACCAACCGGTAACGACTGTAACTTACAGTCCTATCTTGAATATGTTCCCTTTCACCCTATCACCTGTTTCTTTCGCACCCCCCACTATTTACCCCCATTTGGACACTTAACACTGAAGTATGATTGTTTATAGTTTTTGTAAAGTTCAATTAGTATTAAGTATACCTTGATGAAAGAACGTCGTTTCCGAAACCGGTTGGTTTTACCAAATAAATTTTAGTGGTGTAAACAAAGTTAACTAGTTTAATTATATTCATAATGAATAACCACAAAGTAATAGCAAAACAGTATAATTAATACAAATTTATATTACACGCTTACCCACTCTTAAATGAGAATTTATCCTCGTGTTTAAAAGTGGGGAGCATTGTCATATACATATGCATATGTCTATTGTTAATGTAATCATTCATGTAAGACATTAGATTAAATAAGTAAGATATACACAAAGAAACATTAGATAAAGTAATAAAAATTAAGACATTAAATGAAGTAAGTAAGATATAAACAATACAAGATATAACAATAGTTATTGCTATAGATTACAGAATTCTATTTTTGATGAAGAAAAAGCGTCTACGCTTTTATTTGGGGAGTAGGGCAAATAATTTTTGGCCAAAAATTTATTTTATACTTTTTAGTTTATTTAAATATAAGCGTGGTTTTAAAAATATTTTTTTCATATAATATAATTTTTTACTTTTTAGTCCTTGATATTACCCAGCGTACAAAATCACTTCGGTAGGAAACGGCAAGTGAAGGAGAAATCTATAGAGTATAATAAATCAGACTATGTTTGCTTCGTGGATTTAACCAAGGCGTTCAACAGAGAGGTACTTGGTTATATTGTAGATATTTTGGTGAATTAGGGAATATCACCCTCATTAATAAAAATTAGACAAGATTTAAACCAATCACAAAACAAAAATCAAAGTGGATGGTGAACTTTGTGGACAGGAATCAGACATGGTGATAGCCTCATTTTTGTTCAACTTGAGTATGAACGAAATAATAGAGGAGATGACAGCTCTTGGACTCGGGTACAGAATGGGGGATAAAATCATGAATGTGGTGTGTTACGCTGACTATGCTATTAACTAACTAACTAACTTACAATCACGCCGTTTCCCCGTGGGGGTAGGCGGAGAGAATAGAGCGTCACACTCTTCTGTCCTGACATACCCAGGAAGTACAACATGATTATTTCAGTCGAGAAAATTAAGTGTCTTACAATATCTAGACAACCTCGTAGATGTAAAATGGTCGTAGACAATAAACCCATAGAACAGGTTGTGAAATTTAAGTACCTTGGGGTGGAGACATCGAGCTACAGCGATCTGTATAAGTCAAAGAGCAGACGGACAAAGCAGCGGTTATCTCCGGATACTTAAGAGACTCTATGGGCCGAAATCGATTTGTATATATTCTTAAATCAAATTATTTTTTCTATTGGCAAGTATGTTGAATTTGACGTGAGTAAAACGTGTGTTTTAATATTTTTATTATCTGTATTATATTAAACTTTGTTTTTTTTAATATATTCAAATTACAATACATAATATACGCAAATGAATTTGACGATTCTTGAACTGCGACGTAATATTGATTACCTGTTGTGAATATTCATTTCTCGATGAAGTTATGTCAAACCAAAAACAAAATGACTACTTTTTATTTATTTTTTATTTAAAATATAATGGAAACCTAAAAGGTTTATGGATAACATTTTTACATGATTCAATATAAGAAATAATAATAATATGATTTAGATACAAAGTCATTTTTTTATAGTTGGCCGAGTTTTAACATTTTTGTCACATCTGTTTTGAATTTGTCAGTGGTCAGTTGTTTGGTCTGTTGTGACAGGTCATTGTATAGTTTTAATCTGTTGCAAAGTAGTCGGGATTGTCCTGATTTTGTTTTGGCGTATGTTATGTGAGAGTTTTGAGCCATTCTAGTGTTGTGTTGATGTTTTTCATATATTTTGTGTAATTTTATATCTTCTTCTTGTATTTTTTTAAAATTTTTTTTTTTTAGTTTTTTTTTTATTTAGTCTTTTCATTATTGTTAACACATAAGAACTATACATGTATCTCCTCCTTTAAACAAATCTTTTAAGTTATTTATTGAAAATTTTCATATAATTTAGTTTCTGGGCGTTACTAGAAAGTTCACTATATTAGTATAGCATTTAAAAATATATATTTTAACCTTTTTCCAAAATTTTTTTGAATAATGCTTATCTAATCTTGTTTAGACTACTATATTTGGAAGAACCGGCGTAATCTTGTACAAATTCACTGTAATTGTCTAATATGTTTATTGATTATTTATTACAAAAATGTATTTAAGAATTATAATACCTACAAATCAAACAAAGACTTTATAATTTTTTTTAATAATAAAATTCCTCCAGTACATTAAAATTGTTATAAATTATCCTTTTACTTTTCTAATAATTTCACAGAGAGTGATTTATCAGTTTTTTTTTCCGCTAACAGTTTTATTCCTCGACTCAACAAAAAAGACCTCACCCTTTGGACCACCCTCACCATCCCCCACCCTTCCGCCCGCATCTTTCACGCGAGACAAAGGGTCTTCCAACCGACGTTCGACAGTAAAAACGCATTTAAGCGTGAAAGTTACTTTCGCGAGATGAATCTCAACTGAATTTTTGTAGCTCAGTGCACCTTTTGTACCGAGGAAACACGGAATAAAATTTGAGACGTCGATGTCTATCTTAAACGACTCAATATTTTAAAAACTAGAAGAAAGGAATCCGCTGTCAGTTCG
>JADDOH010006011.1:0-23096 GCA_016648135.1 Agrypnia vestita | reverse complement strand
CAATATCTGCACCCCGTACCATTTTTTCGCCCCATGTCATGGAGTTAACATTCCCGCCATCCGCCTTTTGTGACTTTATGTAGTCCCAGAAAGTATTAGGATCTTGAATAATGTTATTTTCCATGCTGGAAATGAACTCCCGGTATGCTAATCGAATGTTACGTCTTACGATGGATCTGTAACGTCCAAACATCTCATAATCACCGTGACGACCAGAAGCTTTCCATTTTTTATGATAGAAATGCTTAGTCCGTATGTCTCCTATAATATCCCTAGAAAACCACCTTGGATATCGCCTTCCACCAGTAGCCTGAGATTTTCTAGGGAAGCAAGTATCAAGTACACCTTCGATAGTACAATAAAAATAATGTACCGCCTCATTCATATCAGATATGCTATACATTTCTCCCCAGTCGATACCGTCCATTAGAAAGTACAGTCGGTCGAAGTCACCATTATCAAAGTTCCAGCCCCTTCGACGAACCGTACCTTCGCCGGGAACTCTGGATCGACGGGGACGATCTGCAATCGGATTATAACAAAACTCAAGTGCGGGGTGGTAATTATCTTCTCTCGTAAGAGGTGATAATGACCGAGATACGTCAATCGCTCTTTTACAAAATATTAAATCCAAAGTTCTATTTCTGGAGTTCAAAATATCATTATATTGTGAGAGACCTAATACGGAACAAAAAAAATTGAGGTCAGCTTCTACACTTGAAATGTTCCGCGCTGACTGCAGATTAAAGTCTCCTAATATAATGAGGTTTTTATCCTGAAGTAGTTCTAGACTGGACAACATCTTATCGAAGAACATCTGATATATATCCGTCTCGCTCGCCGGAGGAAAATATAATACACACATGAACGTGATATCGAGACCGTATGTCAGTTTTACCCAGAGATCTTCATTGGATGTTTCCAAAATAGAGAAACGCTCAACTTGCAAGTCTTCTCTATTTCTCACTCCCAATAAACATCCCCCACCCTGCCTGTGGCCACCACGGTCTCGCCTTACTATTGTAAAATTACTATCAAAAATTTCAGAGTCGAAAACGCTAGCAGTCAGCCAGGTCTCGGTTAATGCTATGACATCAATATCACTAGCCGAAACGTTGCTATAAAAATCCACGCATTTCGTTTTCATCCCCCGAACATTCTGATAATAAAAATTCAATTTTTCATATGGTGCACTATCGCGAACTAGTCATTTTGCTGAAGGAAGACGCGGCGCATCTCGCGGTTTCGCTTCCCATTCTTTAATGAATGATTTGCGCGGCCAGTTCTCGCTTTGCAAAATTTTACTGACACTGATTTTCGGAATTCCGATTTTAAACGACGAGTAGTCGCCCCGCGATTTGATCCTCGTTACATTGAATGAAGCGGTACTCACCAGCGATGTCAGATAAGAGGACATGTCGTCGCTCGTAGTGTCCTTGTGAAAGGGATAAAAGTGATAATATTTAATATCTTCTTCTCTCCGCTTTCCCAAGGTCCCCCGAACAACGACACGTCTCTTATTTTTATTTTGCACTATTGTCCAATTTGCGTCGGAAGAGGGCACTGTCACTGTCGTCACTGCATTTTCGTTGACCCGCGCTACTCCGACAGCAGAAGATGCAGCAGGAGAGACGATTGGCAAAGACTTGCCGGAGAAACCAGCGGCAGCCACAGCAAGATTTCCGGTTTGCGATCCAGATGCATCGGAATGGGACACTGTCACTGTTGTTTCTGCATCTCCGAAGATCTGCGATGCGTCGGCAGCGGTAGATACAGCAGGTTGGACGTTGATGGCAATAGAATCGCCAGAGGAACCAGCGGCAAAGTTTCCAAATTTGCTTTTTTCAGCCCGCGCTGTCGCGCGAGTTAACATTTTGCGTGGCGGCCCGGTATCAGCACTCGGTCGATTTGTTTTGACAGAAGGTATGTCAACACAGAGTGTTGTGGGCGGCGGAGGGGTAACGGGGGAGGGGCTTACGGGCCCTATGGCCGCGCGATCCTCACGCGCAGAAATACACACAGGCGCAGGTGCAGTTGGTGGTGTTGGGATGGTCGCTTGCACTTCGTGACGCGCGGCAGTCTGGGAGCCGATATTGTCACCAGGATGAATGTGGGTGGTTCCCGAATGCTTTACAGCATTCAAGACGCTCTCAAATCCCTCTGCAACGATTTTTTCCATCATCCGCATCCTCTGTAGTACCAGCTCGAGCGTCTGACTCTGTTGAGCCACAATTTCGTATAGATTTTGCTCCATTTGGATCAAAAAGTTATAAATATTATAGACGCGAAACGCAGCACGTCACACACGTCAAACGGTCGCGGTAGAATTAAAAAGTTTTAAGTATCCCCGTGTTTCATTTCTGGCCACTTCGATTGATTTTCTGATAAAATAACAATTAAAAGACCCTATGCAAAATCGTGAGACTAAAGTGTACTTGTTCGTTGCGGAGTCTTCCCAAAGGTAAGTTACGAGAACCTCGGAAGGTCTGTTCCCTATATAATATAAAACTAGGTGCCCGTTGCACGACTACGCGTGCAATTTAGCCTGGCGGCAGACTCATTGATAATTAAGTAACGAAGAAGAAGAAGACGGACTCACTGTTCGTTGAGTAACGAAGAAGAAGGTTGACGGTAAACACTGCGCGCTGAGCTCCCCTTTCCGGTGACGCCCCGATCGCGAAGATCGGACTGCGCGTTCGGGTGTAAAAGCCGAAAAAATTAAAAACAAAATGTATCCGAAATGTTTGAAATGGCCGCGCAAAGGACAAATGGTTGCGCGGTCGAAACGGTCGAAACCGGAGTACCACCGCTGCGCTGCCGTGGCGACCGCTGCAAGGCCGTGGCGACCTCTTTGCGGCCGATGCGACCGCCGCGCGGTCAAAACGAAGCGTCCACTGTGTCGCCGAAGAGTATTTTCACTGATTTGTCAGTTTTTAAATCATTGTGTGCCCAAAAAAGAAGGTTACCTTACCTAAGGATGAAGTAGTAATTTAACTTAATAAAATATTTTTTTCCAATTTTGCGGTACTAATGAGACATCTATTAAATTTTTTTATAACCTTTATTTTAAAAAATACAATCGATGAAATTTTACATCATCTACATTTCTGCAATTTTATTTTATTTGTATCTTTATTTTTAGAAAAGTTGTAAACGAATGAAATATTTATCCAATTTGAACCTGGCCTATATTAGACATCTGTTGATTTTTTTAAAAAGTTATCGTCTTATGTAAATTTTTGTCCATATGTTTTTTAACCATAACTTCTAAACGCATAATCCAATTTTAGTCGTCGATATGTCAATCGATAAGGAAATAGTGCTTCTATCGAACTTACCAAAAATATTTTTTTTACAATGGCACACTTTAGAATTACGTCCGTTTTCATCCGCATTTTGCTGTTTTATCTGTGGCTTCGCGGGGAATATTTAAATTACATTTCCAAAAAATACAGTCTGTATAATTTAACGTTTTCTATATTTCTGCATTTTTATTTATTTTTTATCATTATTTCAAGGAAACTTTTAAAATACTTATGAAGATGGAATTTTATTTTATTTTATTTTATAGCTTTTCTCAAAATGGTGATAAAAAATAAATAAAAATGCCTAAAGATAGATAACGTTAAATTCTACAGATTGTGGTTTTAAGAATAAGAATTAAAAAATTTCCTGTGAAGCCACAGTCAAAACCACAAAACTCGGATGAAAGCGGACGTAATACTGAAGATTGTAATTGTACCGAAATTATTTTCAATGTCATCGATAGAGACACTATTTCCCTATCGATCGAGATATCGATGACTAAAATAGGATGACGCGTTTAGAAGTTACAGCCAATAAACTAAACATCAAAAATTTACCGATATCTCGAGGTTCAAAAAATTGTCAATAGATGTCTACCTGGCCCCGGAAAATGGAAATAATTATTTTCTTTAATAACTTTTCTAAAAAAATAGATAGAAAAAAACTAAAAACGCAGAAAGATACATCACGTTAACTTGTAAAGATTTCATTAAATATAATTTTTTTTTACATCCTCATTGCGAAGCCAAGCCCAAAACCGCGAAATTTTGAGCGATTTGTTTTTATATTTTATTTTATTACTTTTCTCAAAATAGCTATAAAAAATAAATAAAAATGCTAAAAGATAGATAACGTTAAATTCTACAGATTGTGGTTTTAAGAATAAGAATTAAAAATTTTCCCGTGAAGCCACAGTCAAAACCACAAAACTCGGATGAAAGTGGACGTAATGCTAAAGTCTGTAATTGTAACAAAATTATTTTCAATATGATCGATAGAAGAACTATTTCCCTATCGATCGAAATATCGATGACTAAAATAGGATGACGCGTTTAGAAGTTACAGCCAATAAAGTAAACATCAAAAATTTACCGATATCTCGAGCTTCAAAAAATTTTCAATAGATGTCTACCCGGCCCCAGAAAAAATGGAAATAATTATTTCTTTAATAACTTTTCTAAAAAAAATAGATAAGAAAAAACTAAAAATGCAGAAATATATATCACGTTAACTTGTACAGATTTTACTTAATAAAAATTTTTGTAACATCCTTATTGCAAAGCTACGGCTAAAATCGCAAAACTGGGAACATAATTTTGAAGCCTGCCATGTTAAAAATACCATGCCATATTGCCGAATAAAATGGTGTTTCGGAGTTACAGCCTAAAAACTAAATATTAAAAATGTATCGAAAACTCGAGCTTTTAAAAAAACTCAACAGATGTCTAAGTTGATCTATAAAAATTGAAATCGTTTCTAACTTTTCTAAAAATAAAGTTAAAAAAAAACTAAAAATGTAGAAAGGTAGGTAATTTTAAATTCTACAGATCGTGAATGTCAGAAAAAAATTAAAGTCTCGCCGCGAAACTACGGTCGAAACCGTGAAACTCGGGTGAAAGAAAATATTTTCTTATATATTATACTTTTATGATAATTGATCTATAAAAGAGAGATCCCTGAGATGAAAATAGCTGAAAAATATGCAATTTTTAAATTGTCGAAATCCGGCTTACGGAAAATAAAATCTCATTAAAAAACTTTCAAACACACGTATCGAAAAAAAAATTTTGATTATAATTTTTTATATATAAAGATAGAAAAAATTTAAAAATATAGCAATCATTGCATACAAAACAATAAAGATGGCCAGACTCGGCACAAAACGTCATACTTCAATTTTAAATCCGATCACAATTACAATAAATAATATGAGGTAAAAACGAAATGAACCAAGCAACAAAATAAGAATAAGAAGAAAATAAATTTTACAAAAATGTCACGTGGCAACGACTTATCTTTCGTATTTTTTTAAATTGTCATTATCTTTCATATTTGCAGAGAAAATCGTAAATATGTCCGAAAAAAGTAAAAAAAAAAACGCCAAATAGGGCTTTGTAAAAAAAAACTACATGTAGAAACCCTAGAAATCCATTTCCGCCTACCTTCCTTTCCCTCTGGAAATAAATTTACATACTTCCCTTATGCATTAATGTACTCCTATATCTCATTTATTCAAACAATTTCTTTCTTCAATCTTTTCATTACTTCTGCTACATATATTATGTTTTCTCTATCTTTTATTACAATGAATTCTAAATTCATCAAGAGAATTATTTTAATTGGCTTAGGGCCTGTTGTTTGATCACAAGTAATAGTTATGAAAAAAGCATAGATTTTTACGAAAACGGGTATTTTGATTGGAAGAGAATGCAAAAACTATGCTTTTTTTCTTAACTATTACTCTTACTTCTGATCAAACAACAGGCCCTTGATATTTTTATTTATCACATATGTGGCGTCTCATATATAAAAAGCAAAGGTAGCAACGTCCAAAAAATTTAAAAAAATGTTTTGAAAGAATTCACCGATATAGACTCATTTAAAATGTACTATATTTTAGATTTTATGTATCTGTCCCTTCCAAAATCATGTTTTCTGTAAATTTATTTCATATAGAATATCGAATTCAGTATATTATAAATTAATAATCCTCGATGATTACATTTAATTTTTTTTCGATATTGCTGCCTTCGCTTTTATACCCCACATATGTTATATTTATTTTAACGAATAAGCTGTTAAAATTCTAAATAATATAAAATAAAATATACCCAATTGAGGCCTTTAAAAACATAACAAAAAACTTTTCAAAATGATTTAAATGAAAAGATATTCCGATATATAAAGAAAAGTAAATACAAAAGAAATATAAATACTATAAAGAAGTTAACAATATTTCAAAATTAAAAAGACCCAAGTTATAATTTAATAAATAACCATAAAAGGATAAGTCTCCAAACAAATTAATAGATTAGATTATGACAGTTAAGATGTTTCCAACAAAAATCCATAAATCGCATTCTCATAGCTTTTGAGAATTGAAAAATTTAGCAAAAATTGTTTATGTACTGAAAAATATTATTTTTAAAAATGATATATTAAAAAACATTAGTTAAGTTTTCAATCTTTAAAAATATTATTCGTAGGGAATAACAGAAAACTGAAAATGTATGTACAATTATTTTTTGAAAAAGTATAATCGTAATTCGAAAAAAATTCAATTAAATTTATGTAAAAATATTAAAAAATTGAGCGAGGCATGCGCGCATGACGGGAGATCTCCCGGTACTGAAGAAAATTAAATAAATCGTATTAATAAATACATTCCAGTGGGAAACGATGCGTTTCGGGAAAACAAAAGAAAAGCTATAATATATTTATCAAATTTATCGTCTAATTTAGCTTATAACTTTTCTAAAAATAAAGATAAAAAAAATCTAAAAACAGGGTCATCTGTGAAAAGTTGGGCCCTACAAAACGTATTTTTTAGATTTGAAATTGGCCTTACTGCTGCGAAGCTACGGCTGAAATGGTGAAATCCGGATGTAAGCTTCCGTCACGCAAAAACCTTTCATTTTGGGACGATATTTTTTGCTGGACTCGTTAGCTGCACTCTTCGTCTATCGATTGAAATATCGCGGGTGAATGTAGGCCTCCCCGTCGCGGAGCAGCATACAAAAATATAAAAAACGCCAAAAAAAGGCACTAAAAAGATTGCAGCTGCTTGGACACGCGTTTGGAAGTAATTATTTTCAATAGAAAAGATGCACACCGTCAAGCGCCATGCGGTGATGCCACTTGCGTGTCTGTGTGGTTTTTTTGACCGAGTTATTAAAAAAACGGAAATTTCGACTTTGGTTGCGTACCGAGAAAAGTGGAGGGGGTAAAAAAAAATTTAAAATGCGCAAAAGATGGCCCCTTTAACTGTTGTTTGAACCTGGTACTCGATTTTTTAATTTCGTTAAAACTACGCCTACAGTCGCAGAAACGGCGCCCTCGCGAAAACGGACCGAAAACGGGGATTTATTTTTGTATTTCGGCGAGAAAAAAAGCTACGCAAAATTGATGTAGGTATGAAAAAAAGATGACCAAATTCGGCACAAAACGTAATACTTTTTTTTCTAATCCGATCACAAGACACCGAGATGTGCAGTAAAAACGAAATTTCACGCCATCGAGCATAGAAACTAAAAAAGAAAAAGAAGTAAATAATTTTTTAGAAAAAACACGCGGTAAGGATTTGCCCTTTGTATTCTTTTTAAAAATTGATATTATTTTGTATACTCGCGGAGAAAACGGTAAAAACGTGCGATAAAAAAGCCGAAAAAGTGTAAAAGTGTATAAAAAAGTGTATAAGGATAAGAAGGAAAAAATGATGAATTAGAAACCACGCGTTATCGGCGTGTCCATCATAATCAAGTTTCAAATTCCAAAATTTCGAAAAACTCGCAAAGATATGAGGCAAAAACGACTTTTCACTCTAACGGGCATAGAAGCGACATTAGAAAAAGAAGAAATTTTTTTTTTATAAAATCTCACGTGTCAAAGAGTTTTCCTTTGTATTTTTCAAAAAAAAATGTGAATATCGCGTAAACTCGCGGAGAAAACGGTAAATATGTGCGAAAAAAAAGTAAAAAAACGCAAAAAAACGGCAAATGTCAATAATTCGATGAGACAAACATATATCGCGGAAACTACCTTACAACTTTAATATATATTACTAGGTGCCCGTTGCACGACTACGCGTGCAATTTAGCCTGGCGGCAGACTGTGCCAGATTATAATATTCGAAAGAAGAAGATGAGAGCTATCTGTGGTATTTTTTTAAATTGAAATCGGATGATAAATAACCGAGTCGTGAAAGATTTTGTGTGGGGGTGAGAACTTCGAATTTTAAAAACCGAAGGGTGTAAGAAGAAGCCGCTGCGCGCCCGAAGCCGCGCAAAGGTGAGTGAGACAGCTCCCGCTTTGCGGTCATAGACGCCCGCTGCACGGGCTGATAACAGTCGCCGCGAAGCTTTGCCGGAGATATCCATGAAAAACCCAAAAACCAAAACCTAACTTAACCTAACCTAACCTAACGCAACCTAACCTAACCTAACCTAACCCAACCAAACTAAACCTAACCTATCCAAACCCAACCTAACCTAACCTTTCCCAACCTAACCTAAACTTACCTAAGAATCTGGAAGCAAATTAACCTAAGAAAATATATATTTCCAATTTTAGAGTACTAATGAGACAAAAAAAAATTTTGCATTTTGGTTTTTTGATTTTGTTTATTTGTATTTGGAAAAAAATGGGTTAAGGTTTAAAAAAAAATTTGGTTTTTGGTTTTTGAAAAAAAAAATATTTATGACAAAACACTTTGACAATTTTTCAAAATGTCAACTCTGTATATAATTTTCCAAACGGTTAAAACGTAACGTCACGCTTAAATTATTGAAAATCCCCAAAATGTGACGTCAATAACTAAAAAACACTGTAGAATATTTCTTAAATAATCATAAAATATAATCCCCCTGCGAAACGTATTTCGATAAAACGCGCATTTATGCAATTTTACATTATAACCATCATAAATAACCTGAATAAAAAAAAAATTCCCAAAAAAAAATATGTCATCAATGTTGAAAATCTAAACTCCAAAAAAAAATTTAGAGTGATCACAGATAAACATCCTTGCATAAAAAACACCCTGTATAATATTGCCCATTCAAGCGCATTTTCAAAATCGTTATGTCACATCTATACAAAAGCTCATTTCGAAAAAACGCGCATTTTCCCAATTTTACATTATTACCATCATAAAAAAAACACCCTGTATAAAAAACCTTTTCTACAAAAAAACGTATTCAATGTTGAAAATCTAAAATCCAAAATAAAAAATCGAGTAATCACAAATAAACATTCTTGCATAAAAAATATCCTGTATAATATTTCCCACTCGATCGAAATCGTAACGTCACATCTATGTAAAAATAATATTGAAAAAAATTCCCTATTCTAAAAATATTATCATCAATAAAAACATCCCCTATAATATTATGCGGTATATTCAATAATGAAAATCTCAAAAGAGTGTGTTTTTGTATGAAAAATTGAATTTTTGAATTATTTTTTTTGCTTAAATATCCGCTAGAAAACACACAAATGTATTTATATCCTTTTTATTTTTAATTTTATATATATATAATAATAAACAAAACCTTTAACAAACACAACAAAATAGACATACATAAATAAACAAATAAATAAATATATAAATGAATACAATAATAACGTATTTAATATATAATTAAACAAAAAAATCTAAATAAATAACTAACTAAAAAAATAAATTCAAAAACTAAAAACCCAAAAAAATTAAAAATTTTAAACAAAAGTTCATAAAACCTTACGAAGAAAAAGAAGAAGAATCGATTTCGAAAAAATGTTTTCAAAAATGTGTAGAATAGTTATTACCTACAATGATCATTTTAAATATCTTTAGTATTCGAAAAACTCACTGAAATATACTTTAAAAGGGGTGCCGTAAAACCTACTATTCCATATAATCGCAATATATATTATTATTACTACTATTATTTACTACTATTACTACTATTACTATTATTACTACTATTACTACTATTCCATATATATGTATCGCAAAATACTCTTCATTATTTTTAAATCTTTACATCTCACAGATATGTACTGAAAAAAGTAAATATTTTTGCCGCCATTTCAGGTAATCGCTGTCAAATGTCAATGTCGCTAATTTATGCGCGAAATATTGAAGTCCTGTCAGATGACAAAACAGCTGATTTTAAAACTGTAAATAATTTCGTAAAACGTCACAAATTGTACCCCTGTACATGTGAGTTTATAAATGCATAGCGCTGAAATTCCTTTGAAGCGATGTCAATTTTTATAAAAATCAATAATAAGCATAATATTTCTTTCTTTCTAAACGGGCGAAATGACTGAATAATAAATATATGTTGAAAATCAACAACACGCATTTTCTTTGAAATGTCATATTCTAATGCCGCCTAATATCAGAGGTGATCTTCCAAACATGTTAAATCAAGCCCTTTTTGTATAGCTTCGCTGGGTGTAATTTTATTAAAAAACTTACTGAATTTTTCTTAAAAACAACGAAAAACTTGAAAAAAAAAAAAAGACCGAAAAACTTGAAAACAAAGTGTATCCAAATTGTTCGAAATGGCCGCGCAAAGGCCAAATAGCTGCGCGGACGACACGCCCACTCTGCCGTCGGATCGCCCGCTGCGCGTTCGAATCGCCCACTCTCCGTCAAAACGCCCACTCCACGGTCGAAACGCATGCTCCTCTGCCGAAACTTAGAGTGTTTTTTTGGTTTGGTTTTTGGTTTTTGGTTTTTGAAAAAAAATATTTTGGACAAAACACTTTGACAATTTTTCAAAATGTCAACTCTGTATATAATTTTCCAAACGGTTAAAACGTAACGTCACGCTTAAATTATTCAAAATCCCCAAAATGTGACGTCAATAACTAAAAAACACTCTGTAGAATATTTCTTAAATTATCATAAAATATAATCCCCCCTGCGAAGCGTATTTCCATAAAACGCGCATTTATACAATTTTACATTATTACCATCATAAAAAAACACCCTGAATAAAAAAAAATTTCCCAAAAAAAATGTCATCAATGTTGAAAATCTAAAATAGAAAAAAAAAAATTTAGAGTGATCACAGATAAACATCCTTGTACATAAAAAAGAACACCATCAAAAGGCTCATAGAACGAACTGCATCAACCATCGCTCAACAGGAGGACTGAAACATCCTTGCATAAAAAACACCCTGTATAATATTTCCCAAGCACATTTTCAAAATCGTTACGTCACATCTATGCAAAAGCTCATTTCGAAAAAACGCGCATTATCTCAATTTTACATTATTACCATCATAAAAAAACACCCTATATAAAAAACCTTTTCCAAAAAAAAACATCAT
Source organism: Agrypnia vestita (assembly GCA_016648135.1). Classification (NCBI taxonomy): domain Eukaryota; kingdom Metazoa; phylum Arthropoda; class Insecta; order Trichoptera; family Phryganeidae; genus Agrypnia; species Agrypnia vestita. The sequence continues at coordinate 11,745 of JADDOH010006011.1, read as the reverse complement.
CAATGTTGAAAATCTAAAATACAATAAAAAATTCGAGTGATCACAAATAAACATTCTTGCATAAAAAACACCCTGTATAATATTTCCCACTCGATCGAAATCGTGACGTCACATCTATGTAAAAATAATATTGAAAAAACGCGCATTTTCCCTATTCTAAAAATATTATCATCAATAAAAACACCCCCTATAATATTATGCGGTATATTTAAAAATGAAAATTTATTAATCTCAAAAGACCGTGTTTTTGTATGAAAAACGCGCTCTTGTTGAATTAATTAATTGTATCCCATACAAATCATCGAAAACGTGTCATCTGCAAAATTTCATACAAAAGTTCATAAAACCTTACGAAGAAAAAGTAGAAGAATTGATTTCGAAAAGATATGAAAATGCCGAATAAAGTTCAAAATTTCTCACAAAAGTTCAGAGAACATTTAAAAGAAGGTTTCAAGTAAGTACCTAAACCAATAAAAAACAAATTTAACCCCCTTATATTTTAAGGCTGAATATATTTTGCATTTAACACCCTTACATTATTAAGTTTCGATGAAAAACTAATGTCAATTTGCATATTCTAACAAAGAACAGCGTTTATTAAATGGCTTTGGTAGCCGTTAATTTTCTCTATAACCTTTTTAATTTCTCTTAAAAATAATGAAAAACATATGACGCATTCTTGTTGTTATCTTTTTTTCTCTGTAAATAAGCGTAATGATGAGATAAACCATTTTGAAAATCAATGAAAAGTATTTTATTTGAAATGTCATATTTTGTTCTGACATGTCAGAGCTATTTCACCGATTTTATCATTCATTTGAAATAAGAACAATTTTCCATGCAAATAATATGAGAGTTGGCGGAGAGCTGGCGTCGGGGTATATTGTTCCACATTATTTTATATTTATTTTAAAAATTGTATTTTTGGCGAATTATAATTACAAAAAAAACTAAGTAAAACGATGTCGATCGTTATGTTTTTTTTAGTAAAGATACAATATAGTCTAACTCATCATTATAATTCAAAATATCGTATTTTCATCCAGAATTCGTCGAGTTATTCGTTAAACAAAGAAATCACTAAAAAAATCGTAAAAAATTAAAAAATTAAAAAATGTTAAATATTATTATTGTTTCGTGTACAGCATACTAATACGCATCAACAGTATCATTTCCAACCAATCATCTCAAACACTTATCGAGATATTTGTCATAATATTTTTAAAATTTCAAAGTTGAAAAAAAAGAAGAAGAAGAAGTACTAAAATATGGTTCTAATTTTATTTTCACGCCAGCGTCAGAGTCTTTCATAATCTGTTTTTAGAATCAAAATATTCTTTGTACTTTTAGAAAAAAACGCGATGAAAGGAAACACAAAGTTTGCAAAAAGTACGTAAAAACGAAATAAATTTTTAAAAAATAAATTAATAATTAGATTATATGCTTAACATAATTATCTATCTTTTCACCGATTCGAATTTTGAAATTTTGAAAACTGACGAAAAAATGCTAGAAAAACCCATTTTCACTCAAACGGGCGTAGAAAAAGAAAAAGAAGAAGAAGAAAAATAAAAGCTCAAAATTTGGATGCGGAAATTAATAATCTTTCATATTCTTTTTACAAAATATTTTTATCGCGTACACTCGCAGAGAAAACCTCAAAAAAACGCGCGAAAACGGAGAAAAAAACCGAAAAAAATCGAAATGTAACTTTTGGTTACAAACAATCAAACAAATATATAAACATATATCGGCCAATATGCACTATTTTTTTAATATATATGACTAGGTGCCCGTTGCACGACTACGCGTGCAATTTAGCCTGGCGGCAGACTGTGCCAGATTATAATATTCGATAGAAGAAGATGAGAGCTGTCTGTGGTATTTTTTAAAATTAAAATCGGATTATAAATAACCTAGTTGTGAAAGATCTTGTGTGGGGGTGGGAACTTCGAATTTAAAAAACCGAAGGATGGGAGAAGAAGCCGCTGCGCGCCCGAAGCCGCGCAAAGGCCGCGCAAAGGTGAGTGAGACAGACAGCTCCCGCTTTGCGACGGGTGACGGCAGTGAAAAGGCGCGGACGGGCTGCGCCCGTCTATGATTTTTTCAATTCTCGAAATCGGGCTTCGCTTCGCGAAGATATAAATGAAAAGCCCAAAAACCAAAACCTAACTTAACCTAAACTAACCTAACCTAACCTAACCTTTCCCAACCTAACCTAAACTTACCTAAGAATCTGGAAGCAAATTAACCTAAGAAAAAATATATTTCCAATTTTAGAGTACTAATGAGACAAAAAAAAATGATTTTGGTTATTTGATTTTGACTTTTTGATTTTGTTAATATGTATTTGGAAAAAAAAGGATTTTGGTTTGAAAAAAATTTTTTGGTTTTTGGTTTTTGAAAAAAAAATATTTTGGACAAAACACTTTTTTCAAAATTTCAACTCTGTATATAATTTTCCAAACGGTTAAAACGTAACGTGGTGCTTAAATTATTCAAAATCCCCAAAATGTGACGTTAATAACTAAATAACATTCTGTAGAATATTTCTTAAATAATCATAAAATATAATCCCCCCTGCGAAGCGTATTTCGATAAAACGCGCATTTATGCAATTTTACATTATTACCATAAAAAAAACACCCTGATTAAAAAAAAATTCCCAAAAAAAAATGTCATCAAAGTTGAAAATCTAAAATCCAAAAAAAAATATTAGAGTGATCACAGATAAACATCCTTCCATAAAAAACACCCTGTATATTATTTCCCATCCAAGCACATTCTCAAAATCGTTACGTCACATCTATGCAAAAGATCATTTCGAAAAAAGGCGCATTTTCTCAATTTTACATTATTACCATCATAAAAAACACACTGTATAAAAAACATTTTCCGAAAAAAAAATCAATGTTGAAAATCTAAAATCCAAAAAATAATTCGAGTGATCACAAATAAACATTTTTGCATAAAAAACACGTTGTATAATATTTCCCACTCGATCGAAATCGTGACGTCACATCTATGTAAAAATAATTTTGAAAAAAATGCGCATTTCCCTATTCTAAAAATATTATCATCAATAAAAACACCCCTTATAATATTATGCGGTATATTTAATAATGAAAATTAATAAATCTCAAAAGAGCGTGTTTTTGTATGAAAAACATACAAATCATCGAAAATACATGTCATCACTCCCGTGTGAAAAATGGTTTATTACCTACCTACTATTATCATTTTAAATACCTTTAATATTCGAAAAACTCACTAAGGCTGGTTATATGTTACATTTAATGCCCTTACATTAAATATACGAAAAAAAAACTAATGTCAATTTTGCGAATTCTAACAAAAAACAGCATTTTTTAAATAGCTTTACTGGCCGTTAATTTTTTCTGCAACATTTTAATTTTCTCTTGAAAACTATGAAAAACATATATAGCATTCTTATTCTAATATTTATATCTTTCCAAACGGTAGAAATGACCGTATAATATATTTTGAAAATCAAAAACACGTATTTTTTTTTAAATGTCACATTTTGTTGTGAAGCAAATGTCAAAGCTATTCCGCCGACGTTTTAATTTAATTTGAAATAAGAACATTTTTCCATACAAAATAATATGAGAGTTGGCCGAGTTGGCGCCGGGGTATATTGTTCCACATTATTTTATATTTATTTTAAAAATTGTATTTTTGGCGAATTATAATTGAAAAAAAACTAAGTAAAACGATGTCGATCGTTATGATTTTTTTAGTACAGGTACAATATAGTTGTACTCATCATTAGAATTCAAAATATCCTTATTTCATACAAAATTCATAGAGTTATGCGCTAAACAAAGAAATCACTAAAAAATTCGTAAAAAATTCAAAAATTAAAAAAAGTTAAATTTTATTATTTTATCGTTTACAGCATACTAATATGTATCATCAGTATCATTTCCAACCAAGTATCTCAAACGCTTACCGAGATATTTGTCATAATATTTTTAAAATTTCAAAGTTCAAAAAAAAGAAGAAGAAGAAGTACTAAAATATGATTCTAATTTTAATTTTACGCCAACGTCAGGGTCTTTCATAATCTGTTTTTAAAATTAAAATATTCCTCGTACTTTCAGAAAATAACGTGAAGAAAGGAAACGTAAAGTTTGCAAAAAGTACGTAAAAACGAAATAAATTTAAAAAAAATAAATTAATAATTAGATCACACGCGATTCATGATTATCTATCTTTTCACCGATTCGAATTTAAAAATTTTGAAAACTGACGAAAATATGTAAGAAAAACCCATTTTCGCTCAAACGGGCGTAAAAAAGAATGAAGAAAAAGAAGAAAAATAAGAGCTAAAAATTTGTAAGCGGAAATTAATTGGCTTTCACATTCTTTTTACAAAATATTTTTATCGTGTATAATCGCAGAGAAAACAGCAAAAAAGCGCGCAAAAACGGAGAAAAAAACGAAAAAAAATCGAAATGTAACTTTTGGTTACAAACAATCAAACATATAAACATATAAACATATATCGGCCAATGTGCACTATTTTTTTAATATTTTTAATATTTTTTAATACTGCCGCTAAATTGCACGACTACGCGTGCAATTTAGCGGCAGACTGTGCCAGATTAGGGCTATCTGTGGTATTTTTTAAAATTGAAATCGGATGATAAATGACCGAGTTGTGAAAGATCTTGTGTGGGGGTGGGAACTTCGAATTTAAAAAACCGAAGGTTGTAAGAAGAAGCCGCTGCGCGCCTAAAGGTAAGTGAGACAGCTCCCGCTTTGCAGTCGCAGACGCCCGCTGCGCGGGCGACGGATGACGACAGTCGCCGCGCGGCTTCGCCGCTCGGCGTCTGTCGTGGGGAAGCGCGGACGGGCTGCGCCCGTCTAGGACTTTTTAAATTTTAGAAATCGGGCATCGCTTCACGGAGATATCCATGAAAAACCCAAAAACCAAAACCTAACTTAACCTAACCTAACCTAACCTAACCCAACCTAACCTAACCTAACCTAACCTAACCCAACCATACTAAACCTAACCTAACCTAACCTAACCTAACCTAACCCAACCAAACCCAACCTAACCTAACCTTTCCCAACCTAACCTAAACTTACCTAAGAATCTGGAAGCAAATTAACCTAAGAAATTATATATTTCCATTTTAGAGTACCTACTAATGAGACAAAAAAAATTTTTGTATTTTGGTTTTTTGATTTTGATTTTTCGATTTTGTTTATTTGTATTTGGAAAAAAAATTGGGTTTTGGTAAAAAAAAGAAATTTTTTGGTTTTTGGTTTTGAAAAAAAAATTAGGGACAAAAAACTTTGACAAATTTTCAAAATGTCAACTCTGTATATAATTTTCAAAACGGCTAAAACGTAACGTCACGCTTAAATGATTCAAAATCCCCAAAATGTGACGTCAAAAACTAAAAAACCCTCTGTAGAATATTTCTTAAATAATCATAAAATATAATCCCCCCTGCAAAGTAAAGTACAAAAAAAAATTCCCAAAAAAAAATACGTCATCAATGTTGAAAATCTAAAACAAAAAAAAAATAAAGAGTGATCACAGATAAACATCCTTGCATAAAAAACAGCCTGTATAATAAATATTACCCATCCAAGCGCATTTTCAAAATCGTTACGTCACATCTATGCAAAAGCTCATTTTGAAAAAACGCGCATTTTCCCAATTTTACGTTATAACCATCATAAAAAACACCCTGTATAAAAAACCTTTTCCATCGTCAGTCATCAATTTTGAAAATCTAAAATCCAAAAAAAAAATTTCGAGTGATCACAAATAAACATTCTTGCATAAAAAACACCCTGCATAATAATTCCCACTCGATCGAAATCGTGACGTCACATCTATGTAAAAATAATATTGAATAAAATTCCCTTTTCTAAAAATATTATCATCAATTAAAACACCCTCTATAATATTATGCTCTATATTCAATAATGAAAATTAATCAATCTCAAAAGAGCGTGTTTTTATATGAAAAATTGAATTTTTAAATATTTTTTTTTGCATAAATATCCGCTAGAAAACACACAAATGTATTTATTTTTATTTTTAATATATTTAAAACCTAGTTAGGTTCTCTGAAACGTCCACACGAATTTATTATATCGCACCATTATGCCTTACGTATATAAAAATAATTTAATCGAAAACAGCTTATAAAGTTTTCTTAACCGAACCTCTTTAATAAATAAATTACAAAAGTCATACATAAATAAACAAATAAATTAATATATAAATGAATACAATAATAACAATTTTATATATAATTAAACAAAAAAATCTAAATAAATAACTAAAAAAAAAAATTCAAAAAATAAAAACCCGAAAAATGAAAAAATTTTAAACAAAAGTTCATAAAACATAACGAAGAAAAAGAAGAAGAATTGATTTCGAAAGTATGTTTTCAAAAATGTGTAGAATAGTTAATTATCTACTATCGTCATTTTAAATATCTTTAATATTCGTAAAACTCATTGAGGTATACTGTAAAAGAGGTGCAACAATGGAACAGAAACTAAATAACAATAGAAGTATATAAATAAATAAAAAATAACTAAAAAAATAAATTCCAAAAATATAAAACGAAAGTAATGCAGAATTTCATACAAAAGTTCATAAAACCTTACAAAGAAAAAGAAGAAGAATTGATTTCGAAAAGATGTTTTCAATAATGTGTAGAATGGTTTATTACCTACCTACTACTATCATTTTTAATATCTTTACTATTCGAAAAACTCACTGAGATATACTTTAAAAGGGGTACAAATCACGTACTATTCATATAAAATACATGTAAAGCACAATACTCTTTATTATTTTTAAATATTAAGATCTCACAAATATTTTGCCGCCAGGTTTTTCAGGCAATCTCTGTCAAATGTCAATGTCGATAATTTATGTGCGAAATTTGAAGTCGACATGTCAGATGACAAAACAGCTGATTTTAAAACTAAAAAATTTCGTGAAACGTCGACCCCTGTACATGTGAGATTATAAATGCAAAGCGTTGAAATTCCTTTGAAGCGAAGTAAATTTTTATAAAAATCAATAATTAACATATTGCATGTGCGTTCTGTAGATTGGTTTTATTGCGAAATCAACAACATCGCCAGAAAATAGGTTTAAAAATATAATATACCATATTTTTCAATGAAAACCGCTGTGGATTATTTCCAACTAATCTTATCTTTATATCTCCTTGTGCAGTACCTAAACCAATAAAAAACAAAAATCTATCGAAAAAGCTATCGAAAAACATTTTATCTATATGTGAATATATTACATTTAACCCACTTATATTTTAAGGCTGAATATATTTTGCATTTAATACCCTTACATTAATAAGTATTCGGTGAAAAACTAATGTCAATTTAGCAAATTCTAACAAAAAATAGCATTTTTTAAATAGCTTTACTGGCCGTTAATTTTTTCTACAACGTTTTAAATTTCTCTTAAAAACTATGAAAAACATATATAGCATTCATATTCTAATATTTATATCTTTCCAAACGGGAGAAATGACCGTATAATACATTTTGAAAATCAAAAACACGTATTTTTTTTGAAATGTCACATTTTGTTGTGAAGCAAATGTCAAAGCTATTCCGCCGACGTTTTAATTTAATTTGAAATAAGAACATTTTTTCACACGAATGTATTGAAACCTCACATCGGGGTATATTGTTTCGACATTTTTTTTAAAAATTATATTTTTTGCGGAGGATAATATCAAAAAAAACTAAGTAATACGACGCAGATCATTATGATTTTTTGAGTACAGGTACAATATAGTTGTACTCATCATTAGAATTCAAAATATCCTAATTTCATACAAAATTCATTGAGTTATGCGCTAAACAAAGAAATCACTAAAAAATTCGTAAAAAATTCAAAAATTAAAAAAAGTTAAATTTTATTATTTTATCGTTTACAGCATACTAATATGTATCATCAGTATCATTTCCAACCAAGTATCTCAAACGCTTACCGAGATATTTGTCATAATATTTTTAAAATTTCAAAGTTCCTAAAAAAGAAGAAGAAGAAGTACTAAAATATGGTTCTAATTTTAGTTTCACGCCAGCGTGGGGATCTTTCATAATCTGTTTTTAGAATCAAAATATTCCCTGTACTTTTAGAAAAAAACGTGATGAAAGGAAACGCAAAGTTTGCAAAAAGTACGTAAAAACGAAATAAATTTAAAAAAAATAAATTAATAATTAGATCATACGCGTCACGTAATTATCTATCTTTTCACCGATTCGAATTTTGAAATTTTGAAAACTGACGAAAATATGCAAGAAAAACCCATTTTCGCCCAAACTGGCGTAGAAAAAAAAGAAGAAGAAGAAGAAAAATAAATTCTCAAAATTTGGATGCGGAAATTAATTGCCTTTCATATTATTTTTACAAAATATTTTTATCGTGTATACTCGCAGAGAAAACCTCAAAAAAGCGCGCGAAAACGGAGAAAAAAACCGAAAAAAATCGAAATGTAACTTTTGGTTACAAACAATCAAACATATAAACATATATCGCGGAATGTGCACTATTTTTTTAATATATATGACTAGGTGCCCGTTGCACGACTACGCGTGCAATTTAGCCTGGCGGCAGACTGTGCCAGATTATAATATTCGATAGAAGAAGATGAGAGCTATCTGTGGTATTTTTTTAAATTGAAATCGGATGATAAATGACCGAATTGTAAAAGATCTTGTGTGGGGGCGAAAACTTCGAATTTAAAAAACCGTAGGGTGTAAGAAGAAGCCGCTGCGCGCCCGAAGCCGCGCAAAAGTGAGAGAGCTCCCGCTTTGCGGTCGAAGACGCCCGCTGCACGGGCTGACAACAGTGGCCGCGCGGCTTTGCTTGCTGGGAAGGCGCGGACGGGCTGCGCCCGTCTAGGACTTTCTAAATTTTCTTCGCGGAGGTATCCACGAAAAACCTAAAAACCACAACCTAACCTAACCTAACCTAACCTTACCTAACCTGACCTGTCGTAACCTAACCTAACCTAACCTTACCTAACCTAACCTAATTAAACCTAACATAACCACAATTTCGTAAAAAATCTCAACTTCATCATAAAAAACACCCTGCATAATATTTTTCTCTCAAACGCTTTTCTTTAATCGTTACGACACATGTAAATAAAAAAAGTAATGAAAAACTTGAAATTCTGAAATTATTCTCGGTGGTGCATGTTATTGATACATGATTCTGTAAATTGTACGTTGTAATCCTAAAAAATTATATACTATATTGCATCATTATATATTTCGACCTTGGCTAGGTACCTAGGAAAGTGGAGGGGGTGAAAAAGTTTCATAAAAATGCGCAAATGATGGCGTCTCTAATTTTTAAAACTACGCCTAAATTTTCGCGAGAAAGAAAGCTATGCAAAAACTTTGTACGTAAAAAAAAAGATGGCCGGATTCGTCACAAAACGTCATACTTTAATTTTGAATCTGATCGCACAACACCGAGATATGAGTAAAAATGAAATTCCAGGAGATCTAGCGTGGAAACGAAAGAAGAAGAAGAAGAATAAAATAAACGTTTAGAAAAAATCACGCGGCAAAGACTTGTCTTTTGTAATTGTTTTAAAAATTGTGACATAAAAACCCGCTGAGAAACCTCACTTAAATGATTTCAATATATTTTTATTTAAAACATATGTAGGTACCTAATTTAATATGCACACACGAAAATGTCTCGCAACCATTATGCCTAACATGTTTAAAAATATTTGAATCGAAAACAGCTGATTGAAATAAATATTTTTGAACACTATATTTCTTAGATTTAATCTTTTACAACTATACTGAATTAAAAAATATTTTTTTCTTGTCAAAATCGATAAATCATATTTTAAACTTTATATTTTTTACAACAGATGTATTATTCATCAAAAATATACCGAGACGTTACATTTTTAATTTCAACAACGCGCATTTTTTGTATGGAACTGACATTTCGTCATTTAATTGTCTGTGATAAATTTAACAATGATAAATTTCGATAGGATTTTCGTCAATTTTTCGTGACAGATGTTAATTTGGTTCGCTTTTTATAAAATTCATCCAATGGATTAAGTGTTTTTATAAAAAACACAAACCAACTTGTGAACCTTTAATTATATGTAATTTTTTAATGATTTAACGCTGTATTAATTCAGATATTTGTCTTCAAAAAACATATTTAAAGTAAAATCATACGAATATTCAAAACAGCTGAGGATTTTCGCAAATATTGCATTGCATATTCTAACAAAGAACAGCATTTATTGAATGGCTTTGGTGGCCGTTAATTTTCTCTATAACCTTTTTAATTTCTCTTAAAAATAATGAAAAACATATGACGCATTCTTGTTGTAATCTTTTTTTCTCTGTAAATAAGCGTAATGATCAGATAAACCATTTTGAAAATCAATGAAAAGTATTTTATTTGAAATGTCATATTTTGTTCTGACATGTCAAAGCTATTTCACCGACTTTATCATTCATTTGAAATAAGAACAATTTTCCATGCAAATAATATGAGAGTTGGCGGAGAGCTGGCGTCGGGGTATATTGTTCCACATTATTTTATATTTATTTTAAAAATTGTATTTTTAGCGAAGGATAATTGCAAAAAAACTAAGTAAAACGATGTCGATCGTTATGATTTTTTTAGTACAGGTACAGTATAGTCTAACTCATCATTAGAATTCAAAATATCGTATTTTCATCCAGAATTCGTCGAGTTATGCGCTAAACAAAGAAATCACTAAAAAAATCGTAAAAAATTAAAAAATTAAAAAATGTTAAATATTATTATTGTATCGTTTACAACATACTAACACGCATCAACAGTATCATTTCCAACCAATTATCTCAAACACTTATCGAGATATTTGTCATAATATAGTTAAAATTTCAAAGTTGAAAAAAAAGAAGAAGAAGAAGTACTAAAATATGGTTCTAATTTTATTTTCACGCCAGCGTCAGAGTCTTTCATAATCTGTTTTTAGAATCAAAATATTCTTTGTACTTTTAGAAAAAAACGCGATGAAAGGAAACGCAAAGTTTGCAAAAAGTACGTAAAAACGAAATAAATTTTTAAAAAATAAATTAATAATTAGATTATATGCTTCACATAATTATCTATATTTTCACCGATTCGAATTTAAAAATTTTGAAAACTGACGAAAAAATGCTAGAAAAACCCATTTTCACTCAAACGGGCGTAGAAAAAGAATAATAAGAAGAAGAAAAATAAAAGCTCAAAATTTGGATGCGGAAATTAACAATCTTTCATATTCTTTTTACAAAATATTTTTATCGTGTACACTCGCAGAGAAAACCTCAAAAAAGCGCGCGAAAACGGAGAAAAAAACCGAAAAAAATCGAAATGTAACTTTTGGTTACAAACATTTATATAAACATATATCGGCCAATATGCACTATTTTTTTAATATATATGACTAGGTGCCCGTTGCACGACTACGCGTGCAATTTAGCCTGGCGGCAGACTGTGCCAGATATTCGATAGAAGAAGATGAGGGCTATCTGTGGTATTTTTTTAAATTGAAATCGGATGATAAATGACCGAGTTGTGAAAGATCTTGTATGATGGGATGAGAACTTCGAATTTTAAAAACCGTAGGGTGTAAGAAGAAGCCGCTGCGCGCCCGAAGCCGCGCAAAAGTGAGAGAGCTCCCGCTTTGC